>BPLR01006617.1:0-20100 GCA_021605095.1 Caerostris extrusa
CAATTAATTAATGATATGAATTATGGACATTATTTACAATTGATGATGTCTCAAAAAATGTTAATAAACTTGTTCAAGAATTAAAAATTTAGCACTTGCAATTTTGAGATAATTAGTCCCGTAAAAAGGAAGGGAGGGGTAATTTGAAATGCAAATGCGGATTATTATTGTGATCTTTACGAATATGAGGTTCTTTAATTAGATTTTGTTCAAGTATTTTCAAATGATATCATTGGTTATGAAGATGTTTTTAAGATGACTATTTTGTATCCTATAAAAGGAGTAAGTTGCGTATTGACTACTACAAGATAATTACGATACATGTTCTCATTATAAAATTTATTTTCTAATTAGTAAATCAAACAAAATAGTGAGAAGATTTTACATTTTACGAACATTGTAAATGTATATTTTAAATGCTCTTATATTCTCATTAAAAATGATTAAATGTATATTACTCAGGTAAATGCATATTTTAAATTAAACTATAATGCATGTACCTGATTAAATGTACTCAAAAAAGAAAAATGTCAGCTAACACATGATTCCATGAAGAAATAGAGGCAAAATTTCAGCAATATAAAGATAAGTTTTATAAGTTTTTAATTGAGCTAATAAATATTTTGTCACAGATTAATAATCTACAAGTGATTTACAACTAATCATTAAAATGTTAAAGTGAAAGGAAAAAAATTAAATTGATTTAGATAACTATTTATACATTAATACCTTTAATGATGATGATATTCTATGATGAAGCTTATTACTATATATATCTACCATTGTAGATTATGTTACAGCACCTTAATTATTGATTCTTGTGTTGTGTTATTGTGCCTTTGGAGGAATAATAAGTAGGAGAATAAAATAGTAATGATAAATATGAAATCGCAATTACTGAATAAAATATGATATATACAGGTGACACATTTCAAATACAACACTCCCACAACACTCTACGAACTTGTCTGACCTACGGTTTAAAATGGATTCCGAACAACTACAAACATTTACAGCACAGCCGGAACTCGAACCCGCGACCTGTTGTACCAAGAACCAGAGCGCTAGCTACCGGCCATCATATTCTAGTTTCAAAAAGCGATGACTGCCAATGAAGTTTGCAACAAATTCGACCTTGATACCACAGGCTACAGATTCGAATCCCTAGCTTCGGCATGGGATGTTTCCAGAATCCCCGTTCAGGCTATTAAAGTGTGCAAAAACAACAGTAAAATGACAAAAACAAACAAGAAAAATTCAGAATTTGAACACGGCACTCTAGTTCATAATGCACCAATTGTCGGGTATGACTCATTTTATTGTGAAAATAAAAGCAAATTTGTTATCTAACATTCTCACCAAGACTCATGATTAAAAATTGACTTAAAACACATTTTTTCCTTTTTCAAGAAAATCCATGTAGAAAATTAAAAACGGAATGCACCCCTTGCAAAAGTTTACCTGCAAAAATGTAAAAAAAAAAAAAAAAAAAAAAAAAAATGAAAATAAATCGCGCATTCAGTAGCGCAACTATCAGATAGAGGCGATGATCGTTTATGTGCTTCCGAAATAATTGTTGAACAACAGCGCGTCGCTTTCAGGCGGGCTTATAATCCGAGCTTTATGAGCTCATTCCGATGAATTATGAACCAGGAGCATCTTTTTTTCGAAACATAAAATTTCTAAGGTATAATTTTGAATGCACTCGCTTTTGTTGTTTTGCTGTTTTTTTTTCTTCTTAGTTCTAGTTGTTTTCTTAGATGAGAACACCGGAACAAATTTAGTGAGGAATTTGCGCGTTATTTATGCGAACTCGTTAGCTACAGAGCATTTATGATGTCGTAAAAAAATGCACGAATTTCTCGTGTATATGGCCAGGAAACCCTCCTTTCTTAGAAACTAGAGCGAGGACAAGTTGAAAAAGGTCGAAAAATAATTGTTTGGTTTGGGATGGGTGCGTAGTAAAAGCAAATAAAGGGGGATATAATTTTGTCAGTTTGAAGAAAAAGATAATCCTCTAATTTAATCATCTAAAACTAAATCAACTAATTTCATCTTAAACAACTGACTCCCATTACAAACAAATAATAAACAAGTAATATAGAAAAAAAAATTTTAAAGTCATTTCCTACCTCAATTTTTCCTCTTACATCTGGCGCCCTCTGGGTAGATACATACAACTTAAATCTAAAAACCTAAAATTAATTAATTAAATTTAATGAATGAATGAATATTTGAAAAACTGATTAACATCAAGTGTCATCCATCAAGTTAAAAAAAATGTATTTGAACTCGAGTGGATGAATAAAAAGTACTTTCTGAACGATTGAAAATTTGAACAAAGATATATATATGGGGAGAGTGTGAACTAATAGAAGGAATTGAAAAATTTAGAAATTACTATAAAAAATACGTTGCTGTGTCTAATCCTCAGTGTCCTGCAGTGCGGGATGGATATTCTAAGATTAATCTGCTCATAGACGGAGGGAAAAGGTTGATTGCGATTAGGTTGAAGTCAGACCTGGCTCCGTGTCGCTGAAAGTGGAAAATGCTTTCGGGAGGACCTACCATGCATTTGCAAATTGCATGCTGGTAGAAAACCTCGGAAAATATTCCGGGTGGAATATAATGGAATGTTTCCGGGTTTTTCCGAGTCGACAAACGAAGAAAATGCTGAAAATCATAAATGCCATCGAAACTGCTCGTTTTTTTCATAAACAGTGTCGTAACAATGCCTCCAGCGGATTGAACTCAGCCATAATGCTCACCAGTGACACACGTTGCCACTGGAGCCGCGAGTCGTGCATAAAAATTAAATATATTAGTAATTAAATTCATTACTTTCACCAGAAAATTTTTGCAAACAATTATTTCATAAAGATAGAGGTTATTCGTTATAAGTAAAAGTTGTGAACACTTCAATGTGATTATATGAAAATATATTTGTCCCTCTGTTATTATTTAGATAAGTGGTCTTTTAGCCTAATGGCTGCATTGATTCCTCCACAAAGTCCCAAGCCCTGAGAACTAGAAAAAAAAAACTGTATTAAGTTAAATGATGAGTATTTTACGTCGCTATTAATAATTTACTCTAGTAAATGTGATCCATAGCTATAGGCAATTGTCAATGGAAAGTTACAACTGCATAAATCTCATTAATCTAAACTATAATGTTTAATTCATTTCTGTGAATCATCTATGTACATCACCTATTGTAAGTTTACAAATCTCATATCATTATTTAAGGTTATACTGTTCAATTTCATTACGTCAATTAGTGTGTTTCTTAACAGGTAGTTACATGAAAATATGGGATTATTAGCCGTTATTTAAATGTAAAAATTAAAAACCAATAATTTATAAATGAATTCAAATCCCTGTCAAGAACATTTTTAATATTATATTATAATTACATAGATATTTTAAATACATTTTTAGTATTATATATATTCTTTATAATTTCAAACTTTACTTTATAATGTTTGCTTACTGTCAAACATGTAAATGTTATTGAGTGGTGACTTACATTAAATTTATTTATAAATAGCTTATAATCAGGACATAAATAATTTTTAATTCGTTCATAACCTATACAGATAAGCAACGCATATTTAACTAATTCTTAATCATAATTCGTAAATTATAATATCACAAAGCGGTGAACAAATTTAACCAATGTTCAAAATATATTTAAAAAAAATATTCTATTGGTTTGGTTTTGTCGATCTACGGTAATCTTGTGCACATTTTGGGCTAATTAGACCAGGATCTACAGTTTAAAGTGGAATCCGAACCACTAACACACATCCATGCCACCGCCAGGATTCGAACCTGAAGCCTGTGGTACCAAAAAGGCCAGAGAACTAGCCAAATGACCACCAGGAGAAAACATTCGAAGTAAACTAATTTAATTTAATTTCTTAATTTACTTATATATTAGACGGAAATATGAATAAATAAATCTAAATCTAATAAAAAATAAAAAATTAAAAGTACGTTGTATCAGTTTGCTACTCAAAAACAGATTCATGATTTATTATGAATTAGAATTTAAATGACTACGAATCCTTTTACATAGCATTTATATTCTTCGTCCTCTATCTTTAATTGCTGCATGAAAACATGAATAAATCTATGCAATATAATAAAAAATTCCCATTATGGAGTAAAAAAGTACTTTAAAACAGTTTGCCATTCAAAACGGATGCGTGATTTACTACAGATTAATATTTAAATACCAAAGAAACATTTGCATAAGTTCTTTACGAAATAATGACCGTATCGTTAAATCATAAGAGGGATATAAGTCACACAGGATTTTTCTTTATCGTCCGTTATTAAATTTTAAATATGTGCAATCACTCACTCCGGGGTGCTCTTCGCAAATAGGACGCATAACATTCCGTTTAAAACGGAATCTCTGTTGAAGTCTGGAGAGCGTCTTAATGTCCTCGCATTTGTGAGGCTCCATTGCTCTTTGATGGACAATTCGGGGACAATGCCTCATTATTATCTTCGGAGGTGACACTCAACTAGCCAACTCAAAATCCACTCCCATCCGCCCAAGAGTTCTGCTGCAGAGAAGCTTTGTAATTGCCGCCATAAATCATTGGGTTCGGGCGATTATAGAATTCAGTTTCATACTTTTAAAAACTCTCTCCTGAGCGAGCGATATAAATTATCTTTAATCACTTTTAGAACAGAATACAGGCGTTTAATGCCTTGCGCGTCTTGAGTTAGTCTTCTTTGAGTGAGTTTTGAAGGAATTTGCTTTCGCGAAATGAGCATTAAATGTTTTACCACCATAATGGTTTAGGAAAGAAGTAAACGTGTGGTGTTTTTAATCTGTTCAACTAAAATTTACCTAAAGAATTTCTCAACTCTATTAATTACCTTTATACGTCTTGTACTTTGAACATTGTACTGTATAAACTATATCTAATTAGCTTTTGTTATAAGGACTCATAAATATTTGTGTAAATAAAATTTGTAGTGTTTTTTTACTTTGATAGGTTTTTAATATTAACAACAATTAGAAATTATTTATATTGATTTTCGGTTTGCAGTCAAATTGTAAGTTTTAAGTCTTCCTGTTGTCCAGGCATACAATAGCAATTTTTCTCAGAACATGTCACCACTAACATGAATGAAGATTATTAGATAATGTGTTCTCAATTCACTTTGGAAGAAGGTAATTAATTTTTGTTTACACAACTTGAGAAACTTGCATTAGATACATAATTGAGTTTTTATAGAATTATGTAAAAGATACATAATTTCGACTTTCTTTGAATCAGATATTATTTCTTACAATTAGTAAAGCATCACAAGTATCGGTTAGCTACTGTATAAAGGGAAACACTACATTACACTTCATCCTTCTATTTTTCTTTTTTTTTTTTTTTTTTTATTCATCCTTCTTTTTGCGCACCCTTAAAAGTGTCATCCGAGCCACAAGAAGGACGAAAGAACAAAATGCAAGTCTTCATTTTCAAACCGAGAAAGTCGGAAACGAGAAAAATTCCGTGATATCATCAGCAAACGAGATCAAAATTTTTGTCACTTGATTGGACAGCTATGGCGTCTAATTTAACACTTTTTTTCGAATGTTTGTGTCGATAGTTTCCGCGCGATGGGGGAAGAGGGGGTGGGAGTGGCGTGATGGATGAATGGATCTGAAAGCGCTGATTGCAAACGACGCATCCAACAAATTCGACCTTGACACCACAGGCTTCAGATTCGAATCCTGGCGGTGGCATGGATGTTTGTGAGTGGTTCAGAATCCACGAGCTGTTGGTCGCAGTCTAATTAACCTAAAGTGTGCAAAAAAGGACCGTAAAGTGGTAAACCAAACCAGCAAATTCTAATTTGAGCATTGCGGGTCGCTAGTTCTGAAGAATACTAATGTACCAAGAGCCCCTTATGACTCATTTAATGTAAAAATAAAGCAATTTTGTTACCTAACATTTCCCTCAAACAAGGCTCATGAATAAATATTGACTTTAAAAACACATTTTACCTTTAAAATAATGAAGCAAGAACATTCATGAAGAAAATTAAAACGTGATGCCTCCCTTGCAAAAGTTGTCTTAAAAAAAATATATAAAAAATGAAAACAAATCCCGTGCATTCAGTAGCGCAATCTATCAGATAGGAGGCGATGATCTTTCATCATGTTCTCCAAAATAATTGCTGTTTTCGGAACAGCGCGTCGCTTTCAGGCCGGCCATAATCTGAGCTTTATGATCTCATTCCAGATGAATTATAAAAGCCAGGAGCATCTTTTTTTTTTTTTTTTTTTCGCAAACATAAACTTTCTAAAGGTATAATTTGAATGCCTCGCTTTATTGTATTGGTTTTTTCTTTCTCGTTGTTTTCTTGGATAAGAACACCGGAGCAAATTGAGTGAGGGCGATTTATGCGAACTCGTTAGCTAAAAAGCATTTATGATGTCTTAAAAATGCACGAATTTTCTCGTGTTTATGGCCAGGAAACCCTCCTGTCTTCGAAACTAGCGAGAGGACAAATTGAAAAAGGTCGAAGAAATAATTGGTTTGGTTTGGGATGGTGTGTAGTAAAGCAAATAAAGGGGATATATTTTTGTCAGTGTAAAGAAAGACAATCTTCTAATTTAATCATCTGATTTTATTTTTTAACAACGGATTGCTATTACAAACAAATAATAAAAAAACCCTTACCAATTACTATAAAAATATGTTTTTGTGTCTAATCCTCAGTGTCCTGCAGTGCGGGACGGACATCCCAATAGTAATCTACTCATAGATGGAAGACAAAGATTTTTGTTGCGATAGAGCCTCCGTAGGTAGAAGCCTGACTTGTCTCGGTGTCGCTGAAGAAGGACAGTGAATTCTGGGAGGACTTTTAGGAGAACTCCCCCGGGCATTTGCGAAATGTTTGGGAGAAACCCGAAAAATTCCGCCAGATAGTCCGACTCACGAGGCAAAAATGCTGAACATTCTATACGCCGTCGAGGGTGCTAGTTTTTTTTTTTTAAACAGTTTCTATAACAAAGCCTCCAGCATTGAACCTCAGGCCTAATGCTCACCAGTGACACTTGTTGCTACTGAGCCCCGAGTCGTGCATAAAAAAATATAAATATTAGTAATTAAATCCATTACGTTCACCAGAAAATTTTGCAACAATTATGTCATAAAAATAAACGATATTCATTACAAGTAAAAAATGTGAGCAATTCAATTTAATTATATGAAAATATATTTGTCCATCTGTAATCATTTAGATAAGCGGTATCGAAACTTTTTAACTGATGGCCACATTGACACTTCAAAACCTGAGAACTAGGAAAAACAGCAGAATTAAGTTAAATGATGAGTATTTGACGTCGCTGTTAATAATTTACTCTAGTAAATCTGATCCATAGCTATAAGCAATTGTCAATTACAGCGGCATAAATCTCGTTAATCATAATTATAACGCTTTAATTTTTTTTTGGGAGTCACCTATGCATCTCACTTATTGTAAGTTTACAAATCTGATGCAATTAATTACAGTTATACTGTTAAATTTCATTATGTCAGTTAGTGTGTTTCTTAATCGGTAGTTACATAAAAATATCTGATTATTATTTTGTATGATTTATTTACATTGTAAATTTTACAATATAATCAAAATAAACTGGGACTGGCCGGAGTGATGATGCTCGTAGAGCAGTTTCGTCTGCGGACCGCAGTTTGAAACATCTAATTAGGGCCAATACAGCTTTAAACTTAATGGTACAATTTATAAATACTTCAAGCCGATTCTTAGGAGGAACAATATATATTTTTAAATAAAATCGCTGTTGTTTTCGAATGATTGACAGTTTTTTACTGATGTCATTGATATAGAAGATTGAGCAATACGCAGGATACGCCCACTTTTTCCCACGACCTTTATGAAAGAACAACATCAGGTCTTCATTTTTATTGTGCGTTGCCAAGACAGCTTTCGCTTGAAAACCAGGTATTCAAAACACTCTGGTTATCCACCAAAAAATCCACCACCTTGAAAAAGGGGTAAAAGGCATCAAAAAGTTTCCAAAGTCTATTAATAGATGGCGCTATAAGCTGCATAAAAAAGTGAATTCGGCTGTCAGTGATATTTTGAATCGAAATGGCAAGGTATTTGACAGGAGTTCCACATTAAACCAACTGTAGTGTTCAATGTGATTGATTGTTTTGATTTTTTGACGGAAAAAAGATTTCAAAGTCAATCAACAGTTGTGACACTGTGTGAGTGGAAAGCCCATCTACCACACCATACCAAAATGGATGGGAAAAATCAGCGGAACTTTTTTTGAAATTTTTTTGATGCCGTTTTTACCCTCCATCAAGTATCTTCAGTTGAAATTTGAACTCACTGTGACGAGGGCTCTTTTTTACAGCATTTTGAAAGTGGAACTTTAGTTATAATCACTCTGTACAAAATATATAACAAACAATCTCAGTAAACTAATTTAATTTTATTTCTGACTTTTGTCTTATATATTAGACGAAAATATCAATAAAT
The DNA here is from genome assembly GCA_021605095.1 of Caerostris extrusa. Classification (NCBI taxonomy): domain Eukaryota; kingdom Metazoa; phylum Arthropoda; class Arachnida; order Araneae; family Araneidae; genus Caerostris; species Caerostris extrusa. The sequence continues at coordinate 8,530 of BPLR01006617.1, forward strand.
AAATATAAATCTAAAAATTAAAAAGTGCATGTATCAGTTTGCTACTCAAAACAGATTCGCGATTTATCATGAATTAGAATATAAATGGCTACGAATCCTTTACTTAAGCATTTATATGACATGATTTAATTTTAGTTCTTCGTTTCCTTTTTAATAGTCGGATGAAAATATGAATAAATCTATGTAATATAATAAAAACTTCAAATTAAGTAAGAAAAAAAGTACTTTTAAAACAGTTTGCCATTCAAAATGAATGCGTGATTTATTACGGATTAATATTTAAATAACAAAGAAACATTTGCATAAGTTCTTTATGAAATAATGACCGGATCGTTAAATCATAAGAGAGATATAAGTCACACAGGATTCTCCTTTATCGCCCGCTATTAAATTTTAAATACACGCAATCACTCACTCCAGGGTGCTCTTCGCAAATAGGACGTATAACATTTTGTTTAAGACGAAATTTCTGTTGAGGTCTGGAGAGCGTCTTAATGTCCTCGCATTTGTGAGGCTCTATTGCCCTTTGATGGACAATTCGGAGACAATGCCTCATCATTATTATCTTCGGAGGTGGCACTCAACTAGCCAACTCAAAATCTACTCAAGCCCAAGAGTTCTGCTGCAGAAGTGCTTTGTAATTGCCGCCATAAATCATTGGGTTGGGGCGATTATAGAATTCAGTTTCATACTTTTAAAACTCTCTCCTGAGAGAACGATATAAATTATCCTTAATCACTTTTAGAACAGAGTACAGGCGTTTAATGCCTTGCGCGTCTTGAGTTAGTCTTCTTTGAGTGAGTCTATAAGGAATTTGCTTCTCGCGAAATGAGCATTAAAAATTTACCACCATAATGGTTTAGGAAAAAGTAATCTATGGTGTTTTTAATCTGCTCAATTAAAATTTACCTATAGAATTTCTCATCTCTATTAATTACCTTTACTTATACGCCTTAGCCTTTGAACATTATACCGTATAACTATATGTAATTACATTTTGTTATAAGGACTCATAAATATTTATGTAAATAAAATTTGTAGTATTTTATTTTTATGGTTATTAATAATAACAACGATTGGAAATTATCATATGGGTTTTGAGTATGCATTCAAATTCAAGAAAAGATTATTCAAAACTATATCAGAAGGAAATGATGTTTCTTTTATGGCGCATCTTATTCGGTTTTACTGAAAAATCAGCAGAACTCAAAATGATAATAATCTGAAATTTTAGATTATTATCATTTAGAGTTTGAATCTTAAGACGGAATCATAAATCCATTTCTTAGAGAAAATGATTACAATTTTCTTATTTTAACATTCCCAAGACGTAATCATTTCCGCTGCAGCTGACTATGACCAGGTTATTATTTCATTTTCAATAAGGAGAGATTAAGCATTGTTCATCTTTTTATTGTAAACCCGGCAATTGGGTAAACCCAGCTAAGTGTTTATTGTCTTCTGTCTTAATGTTAAGTAATATTGAACCGGAGATTCTTTGCTAAGGAATATTAAGGATGGAATGTAAAATTACTTACCCAATACAATTTAAAAGTAGATAAAAAAGATGGTTGGGAATTTTAAAAATATAAATTAGTTTTTAATAAAAAATGAAAAGTAACAATAAGAAAAGATTTGCTACATTTTCAAATTTCTAAATTTTTCTTCATTCTATATTCCTCTACATTTACATGACCTACGTGAGCAAGCCAGATGAGTATTGATGAACTACACAGTCACAGTTGTCATCGACTCTCCTCGTTTATGAAAGCAGTGACTATGATGGATACCGTCAGAGAATCGAGTCGTCCTGAATCTTATTGCACACTCATCACCTGTCCATCAGTTGGGTACAACATTGCATCGACTCACATAAAACAGCCGCATATATTTCATCATCTTATCATTGCAAAATACCACCATTTTAAGTGGCCAATATGTTTTATCTACGATTACTTCGTCAATCTATTCTATGTACTTTGTCTTTTCATACTTACAGCGAAAATCATCTTCACGCGAGGCCATAAACAGTGCAAATCCGCGCAATTTTATGACACTATAAATGCTCTCAGACTAACGAGTTCTTTCAACCGCAGTACAAAGTCTCGAAGCATTCACTTCGCTTATCTCTGCATGTCAGAAACAATGATTAAAAATTAAAAGGGAAAAACAAAGATAAGAAATGCTTTTTCGATTTTTAACCATTATAAATTTTATGCCTTAAAAAAATTCTCCAACTTTTTATGTATAATGGGATCATAAAGCGAGGATCATTAAAGCGCAAAAAGCAATGTCGTATTTCGAAAGACAGCAATTATTTCAACGAGCGCGATAGAGGATTATTTCGCGTTTGATGAATTATGTTGTAACAATACATACGGTGCCTAAATTCATGACAGCACGGCCAGACAATCTCAGCAAAAGCAAAATAATGGACTGTAGGAAAAGCTGAGTGAAAGAAACAGACGGTAGCGGATTGTAATGTCTAAACAGAAAACAACTGTAGCCAAAATGATTGCTGAGCTCAATCAGCATCTGGATTCTCCAGTGTAAATATTTGTAGTAAAGATGCACATTAATAAACAGGACATTTATGGCAGAGCAGCAATTCCCAAGGCACTTGTCTCATCTGTTAATGCCAACCGCCGTCTACTGTGGTGCCACACTCACAAAATCTATCGATAAGTATAAGGCAGTTATAGGGTCAGACAAATAAATCTTTCACTGATTTCGCCACAACAGGAGGGTCCACATTTGGAGGCCACCTGCACCAACGTATGATAGTGATTGTCTCCTTCCATCTGTCAAGCATGGAAGTGGATTTGTCATGGTATGCGTGGACATGTCGTGGACTGCTACCTAATCGTAACCCTGAAAGGAAAGATCACTAAGGAGAAGTAAGAGAAACTTTAGCTGTCCAGATCCATTATATGGTGCAAACTTTGTTTCCTGCAGGAGTTGGAATCTTCCGGGATGATAATACACCTATTCATGTAGCAGAACCTGTCATCATGGTTTGTTGAACACGAGGTTGAAGGGAAACATTCTACCTTAAGCAGCACAGACCCCCGACCTTAATATTCTCGAACCGCTATGGTCTATTTTTAGAGCGATCTATCCGGAATCGATATCGTCCACCGGCATCTCTTCCGGAATTTTAACAATATATCCATGAAAATGGTTTGAAATTCCTCTAAGCGCTATGTATTCCTATTCAACACTGGTATGATTTGATACCTAGGCGAATCAAGCCATATTACATGCCAAAGGCGGTCCTATACCATAGAAATAAAAGACTCCTTATAACTCTAGGGTGTTTTCATTATTTTGATAACCACCTGTACAGATATATATATATATATATTAAACAATGTATATTTTTAATTTAAGTTCATGAATTGTTGAAAAGGAATGGTTCTCGTTTTTAAAATCAATAATAGCATGTTTCTCAGACTGTGAAGGATGTAAAATTAGGGGTTAAAGCATTCGATGGTGTCAAAGTTATTGCTTCGCACAAGGGTAATTCAGATTATTTGTCAATGTATAGTATTTTAATTCTTTTTTTTTTTTAAAAAATTTCCACTAGGTGTCTTAAAATTTTCTGTGTTACGTACATTAGATTCGATAAATTTATTTTGTGATAATTTTTTCCTTAAAAATATTTGGCATAAAAATTAAAAAATAATCACTTTAAGGTATTTTATGGAATATAATCATGAATGAAATTTTAGGTTTCGATACAGGTTCTTTAGTAATCAAAGCACAAAGTTTTCCTCTTTGTCTTATACCAACATACTAAGTTGATAACAGTACGAAAATATATATTCTGCATAAACACTAATATATATGATTAATACAAACACTAATGCATATAAAGTGTGTTGAATGTTATTAGTCCATTTTTCATAAGGTACCAAATATGAAGCAATATCTCAAGTTCCAGAAAGATATCCATTCGCTCTCCACGGTTACAGATCACGTGGATTATGAGATTCTTAAAGTTAAACTAAATAGAACAATAAAAAGAGTTTTTTTGAATGAAATTTATTTAATCTAAAGATACTAAGATTTATGGATCCATTTTTGGAATCAATAATTTATTTAAAAGTAAACGTAGAGTCAAAAAAATCTCAACAGCTCTTATTGTTGCTATTTCATATTTGGTTGAAAACTTTAATCTAGAATCCAACTACTAACAAAGGAACAACATTGTTCTTTAGTTATAAGACAGAATAATTATAGTAATACTAAAATAATGAGTTTGGTAATAGAGTCAACAATAGTTTTATACAACTTTACATGTTCTAAAATAACGAAACATGCAATAATAATATTTTGCTAGTTATAATTATTACAATTTTTTTGTTTCAAACTTCTCTTACTTGTAGTTTATTCATTATTTTGATAAACAATGCAGAAAATTATCATTATTTTGAGTTTAATGTTGTAGATTAGTGAGACTATTCTTTAAAGAAAGACTGTTTTTCCATTGTTTAATTTGGTTTACTAACAAAGTAACCCACATATAAAATTTTAGATATAATACAAATTAATTCAGAGAACTTGCACAACTATAAAATGTACGTCCTTGACTTCCATTTTACTAAGAAAATTAAAATAATTTCGTTTGCATCATCTATAAACTCAATACTTTATTGGTTTGTTGATTAGCGATATATTGTTTTATATTGATAAATACCAGCATATCATCAAATTGCCAAATGAAACTTGCTAATACATAGAAATTTTGTTTTTAAATAGCCCGAAATGTTCCCGTCTATAGTGATATTGAATAATGTAGACCAATAAATATCAATTAACAACAGTAAAAACATTTATTTAATATAGGCTGTCTTAAATTTTTACTAATTTTATTAATTCTCACTAATTTAATTAAATGGACATGTAAAAAAAAGATTATAAAACAAAATATTATTTAATTGATTATACATAATATTGTACTTTATTATAATTTTTTTCTTAAATATTTGCATTTTGAATTTTTTTTTTTATCCAGACTGTTTTACGTAATTTGATATTATTATTAACCATCATTACTTATTTCAATGCTAATTCACACGTTTATTTCATAAAGTGTAATGTTTTACAATGCATCCGTATAAGAAAAAATGTTAAGAACTTAACTTTGATAGTTTAAAAAAGGGAACATTCATTCAACCAAACAACGGACATGCTTGTTTTTTACTGCATAATGAGTGACCCCAAGATCCATTACGCGTGGCTGCTGTTCTGCTATTCTTCAGTCACAGTTAAAAAATCAATGAGTGTAGAAATACCAGGATTTTTAACTATCTTATTAACTACCTTTTACTACTACTGTGTCCAAAAGTAAGACCAGTTTTCAATTTAAATTTCCCAGACATATGGTATTTCTTTTTTTTTTTTTTTTTTTAAGTTGCTGCCACTCTCCTTGACATCAGTGTGAAATTTTCAGTCAAAATCATTAGTGTTTGAGTTACGCTGGTTTTGTGAGATGCTAAAACTGATTCCGGCGATTTTAGAAATGTCTGAATTAATTGAGCAAGAACTTGCATTAAATTCTTTGCAGAAACGTATAGAATGTTGCAAAAGGTATTCGGTGAGCATTCCTATTTCGGAAATAAATGTTTAGAAGTGGTATAAACAGTTTAAAAGACTGAGAACGCGTTGGAGACGAAGAGCCCTCTGGCCGACCACCAATCTCAACCCACCATCGACAACCACTGTATTCACCTAATTTAGCATCATGTTACTTCTGGCTATTCCTTAAACTCAAAAGACCACTCCGGGTACACCGTTTTGAGTCGATTGAAGGGAGATTTCAAAAATCGTCGGAATCCGTTTTAGCATCTCACAAAACCAAACGTAACTCAAGCATTAGTGAATATTTTGACGTAAAATTTCACACAGATATCAAGAACAGTGCCAAGAACCTAAAAAAATGAAATATCATATGCCCGGGAAATTTAAATTGAAAACTGGTCTTACTTTTGGACACAATAGTATGCAATGGTTTATCAAAAACTAAGAATGACCCACAATATTACACAAAGATGAACATACAACAAGAAAACATAAAGCGATATCGATCTAAGCATGAACATATTCCTCCGAAGAAAACGTGGCAATCTAAATCTCAACATTAAAAGTAAGAAATGAAACACTGAAACTTTCCATTCAGTCTAAGAATAGGTCTAATAATAATACACACACAAAAATATTTTTTCCATTATAATCCACCGAGTTTCTCGGAATAGTTGAAAACGCTTTTCGATGATGAATCGGGAATCTCGCCTCTTCTCTTCTTTCCAATCTCTGGGGGGATTAAAAAGAAGAACAGCAATAGCCGAGAATAGATCTATCATCAGAGTGCTCATCGGTAAAAATGTTCCTACCCACTCTGGGGAGTCGTATAGATGGAGGTCTTGTCTTTCATTACATCTGTCACTGCATCTATGATGAATAGTTTCCCCTCGCAAACACCTCTCTCTCCAGGAAGGCTTTGTTGTTGTTCTGGCAAGAGCATCTCACCTGCCTCTGAGATCTCTTCTGCTGCAAAGGACTCGCCATACTTTTGGAGACATTTAAAAAATTCTTTTGTAAGAAAATTTGGAATCAAGTTCTTCTTTTTGTTTGCGTTTTGCAACTACAAGGTAAATAGCGGAAAGTTTGACTTTGATTTGTGGTTTCCGTAAATTAAACAGTGCATAAAGTTGTGCAAAAATTAGGAAAATACCTGTTTGACACCTTATTTACAAGTCAATCTGTTGTCTTTGGGAAAATGTTATTTTAAGTCAACAGATTTTCATAAATGTGGAGGCAAGTTTAAATAAAAAGTTCTGTATATGTTAAAAGTTATAGATATTGGGGTATTGCTGTATGAAAAATAGGAAGTTCTGCATTAAACATTTATTTGTCTTTACAGGAAATATACAATAGCATTAAACATTCCAAATATTTCCAATACAATATATATATATATATATATATATATATATGAATATTCTTATAGTTATGCAAATATGGATTTTATAAGTATTTCTCTTTAGTTTTAACATTTTATTCGGGTTTTTACGAATTTCTTGAACATGTTTTTATACCATGTTATTTTATATTTTATATAAACTTTCGTGTTGTAGCTTTCCAATGCAGTTCTAGCCTTTCAACCTTTTGATATTTGTGTTTGTCTGAAGATTTTCAGTTTCATTGTTGCAGTGTATGCACATTTTAGATCTTAAAGAATTGGGGGTTTTCTGTCTTCTCTTTTAGAGAGATCTGAATGTGAGACATTTTAAATTTTCTATGTTGTGAATATTCTGATGGTTTTGCTGAACAGTTTGCGTCTAGAGAATATCAGTAATGGCTTTTGCTGTGCAAAATGGCCGTGTTTCTAGTTACGTTCCCCGACTACATATACATTTTAATATAATATTTTATGCATTTATTACAACTTAATATACATAAATATAGCAATATATGAAATAGTTATAGATGATTCATCCTCTCTAGTTACACACATGAGTCAAAAAAATATTATCAACACTCAGCTAGAAATTTATAGCAGGGGAAGACAATTTGCTAATTGTAAATATGTCCAATGTCTTTTAATAAAAGTTAAACCTATTCTAGGTCTATTAAATTGAGATATATTTGTTTTATAATTTGAAAGCCACGTTTATTTAATTAAATTTAAGATAGATGAATTGGATCTTAGACAAATATTAAATTTTTTGACTTTTTTTCAATCGAGGCAGTGGTTCTTATTTGCGCTAACCATTAGGAAATTCTTGATCAGACATTTTTCGACTTTTTACACGGTTTATTAAAAAAAAACACTTTTTTTCCTCTTTTTAAAGTAAAGAACGATAATATTTGTTAGATGATTTAACGCAATTTAATTTTAACCTACTTTTCAAAGATTAAATATCTTAAATGTTGTTTGAAGATATTTTAGGATAACAAAACAAGACTACACCTTTTAAATTATTTTTTATAAAAAATTATAATGAAAACAACTTTTATTTATAACTATGTAATGTTTTAATTTATTCCCAAAAATTATTGATAGATAAAGCACAAAAAGTCAAGATATTAAAATTTTGGATGGTTTTAAAAATCACGTGCAGTATACGAATTATCAAACAAACATTTCAACCTCGTTTAAAGTAAAAAAATTAATATAATTGTATATTATTCTACTATTTTTTTTTTTACATACCTTCTCAAAATTAAAATCTTAACTGCTAGCTTGTAGGACAATGATTCAGAGAGCAATAGAAGACACTTTTAAGAAAGTTATAAAAATAAAAGTTTTTCTAAAAATTAAGTATAAAATTAATACGATTAATTGTTTGTTTAATCATTATTTGTTGTTTACAATATTTCACCAATACTGTAGTTTTCAAGTCTTTCAGTTGATCAGGCATACAAAAGCAATTTTTCTTAGAACATTGGACCACAGATATTTTTTTCTTTCTAATGCAGCTGGCAAACACAGACAGCTTGGTCTTAGATGCCTTAAGGCAAGTGCTGCACAGACGTACTCACTTTGTATTACCCAGGGGGCGCATGTAACTTGAAGATAAGCCACGGAAACGGAGTAACAATGCCCCCCCTCAAATCTCTACGATCCTATTAGACCGGGAACTACTTTTAAAAGTGGATTCCGAACCACTACAAACAACCATGGCACCGTCGGGACTCGAACCCGAAACCTGGTACGAGGCCAGAACGCTAGCCACTCGACCATTCAGGCCCTGGACCACTGATATGAATGAAGATTATTAGAAAATATGTTCTCAATGCATTTGTAAATAAGTTAATTATTTTTATATACCCATTATGAGTTGAGATGCATTAGATGCATAATTGAGTCAATAAAATTATGTGTAATCGCACAATTTCAACTTTCTTTGAATCAGCTATTATTTCTTACAATTTGTAAAGTATCGCAAGTATCGGTTAGCTATTGCGTAAAGAGGAACGCTACATTAAACTTTCATTTTTTTTTTTTTTTTTTTTTTTTTTTATTCATCCTTCTGATGCACGCCCTTAAAAGAGTCATCCGAGCCACAAAAGGTCGAAAAACAAAATGTAAGTCTTCGTTTTCAATCTGAGAAAGTTCGAGATGAGAAAAATCCGCCATATCATCAGCAAACGAGATAAAAATTTCGTCGCTTGACTGGACAACTATGGCGTCTCATTCAACGCTTTCTTCGAATGTTTGTGTCGATTGTTTCCGCGCAATGGGGGAAGAGGGGGCGGTGGGGGTGGGAGTGGCTTGATGGATGAATGGGTCTCCGATTTTTGGATGATTACTTGTTGAAAAAGATATTATGGGTGTTACTGAGTTCGCTCGGATGTGAGGAGCTTCGGATCCGGTTTTAAGAAAGGATATGAGATGGCGGCATGTGATATTGGGGAACGAAAGAAGTAACATTTGTTAAGAAGATATTACATATATATATTAATTAATCTGATTTAGAAAAAGGAGTCGATTAGGTTTATCTGGGAAATTATCATTAGGAATTTAATATCATACTTTGCTCTTATTGTTATAATGGCATATCGATAGGCCGATAATTAATGTATACCATGAATATGGTCCCATGCACGGCCAATGAAAGGAAGTTATATTTCAGGACAGGAATTTTATGGGTAGTTGGTATATATTTGAGTGTGTCATGAATGAAAACCAGGAAAATTTCCAACAAGCAGTTCTATTGAAAGTCTTCCTCCTCATATTTGAACAATCGTAATTGAATATTCTAGTTTTTCCTAATGCAATTAACAATACAACACAGTTATCTTTATGCCATAAGCAAGGGCTGCACTGCTGTTACTCCTTTAGCACTACAAACGGTGCACGTGTAGCTTGAAGAGATGCTACGGGCGCGAGTAACACTACCCCCCCAATACTCTACGATTCTATTAGACCGCTACTATTCGAAAAAGTCTCTTGATATGATTTGAGGAGAATGTGCGAAGCTCTTAAAAGCTGCAACTGGGAATGTTTGTTTTTAAATTGCAATAATTTAATATAGGTTAACAGCCACTGGTGAAAACTACTACTACTATTTCCCACACCCACATCACTGTGCCTAGAGCTGAGTTGCCCCCATTTTGGGAATGATGTGGGTGAGAAAGAGTCTGATTGGTAACACTGTGACGCTCTACGATCCTGAGACTGGGACCTACGGTTTAAAAGTGGATTCCGAACCCATACAAACATCTATAGCACCAACTCGAGTCCTATAATTGTGGTATCGAAAACCAGAGCGCTAGCCACTCGGCCATCAGGCCACATATTCTAGTTCTCAAAAGCGAGGACTGCAAACGATGTCACCAGCAAATTTGAATTTCATACCACATTCTTCCAGATTATAATCCTGGTGGTGGCATGGATGTTTGTGAGAGTGGTTCGGAATTCATGTTTAAACTGTAGGTCTCTATCTAATTAGCCTAATGTGTGCAAAAAATGCCCGTAGAGGAGAAACCAAACCATCAAATCCGAATTTGAGCATGGCTGCATTCTAGTTCTGTAGATTACTAATGTACCAATAGTCAGTATGACTCATTTAATGTGAAAATAAAACAATTTTGTTACTTAACATTACCATCAAACAAGGTTCATGAATAAAAATTTTACCTTAAAACATTTTACTTTTAAATAATGAAGCAAGAAAATCCTGCAGAAAATTAAACCAATTGTGCATCCCTTGCAAAGTTGTCTACAAATATTAAAAAATGAAAACAAATCCCGTGCATTCAGTAGCGCAATCTATCAGATAGGAGGCGATGATCTTTTATCACGCTCTCCGAAATAATGCTTGTTTTCAGAACATCGCGTCGCTTTCAGGCCGGACATCATCTGAGCTTTATGATCTCATTCCGGATGAATTATCAAGCCAGGGCAGCTTTTTCGCAAACATAAAATTTCTAAGTATAATTTGAATGCCTCGCTTTGTTGTTTGCTGTTTTTTTCTTCTTAGTCTAGTTGTTTTGTTAGACGAGAACACCGGAGCAAATTTAGTGAGGAATTTGCGCGTTATTTATGCGAACTCGTTAGCTACAGAGCATTTATGATGTCGTAAAAATGCACTTTTGAATTTCAAGTGTTTATGGCCACGAAACCCTCCTGTCTTCGAGGAGTAGTGAGGACAAATTGAAAAATGTCCAGAAGAAATAATTGTTTGGTTTGGGATGGTGCGTAGTAAAGCAAATAAAGGGCGAATGCAATTTCGAAAAGACGATCGTCTAATTTTAATCATGAACTAAATCAACTAATTTTATTATTTAATAATTTATTTCTTTTGCAATCGAATAAATAAAAAAACAAGTTACTGTAGCCAAAAAATATGTTGTTCTGTCTAATCCTCAGTGTCCTGCAGTGCAGGACGGACATTACAGGAGTAATCTATTCATGGACGGAGAGGGAATAGGCAATTTTTGCGATGGAGCACCCGTAGGTAAGTCTGACTTGACTTCGTATCTCAGAAAGGTTTGGAACTGTTTACGTCGCTCCCGGTCAGCGTTAATATTGCGCACACATACAAATATAATCACGTAACT
>BPLR01006618.1:0-89171 GCA_021605095.1 Caerostris extrusa
AATCATCAGCATGAGGGCTCTTCTTCGTCTTCGTTCTACGCCTTCATTGAACTGTTTATACCACTTCTAAACATTTCTTTTCCGATACAGGAATGCTCACCAGTCGTTCTGCAACATTCTACGTGTTTTCGGAAACAAAATTGAATGCAAGTTCTTTGCTCATTAATTCAGACATTTCAAAAATCGTCGGAATAAATTTTAGCGTCTCTTTTAAGTCAGCGTAACTCCAACACTAATGAATATTTTGCCGTCAAATTTCCCACAGATGTCAAGGACAGTGTCAACAACCTGAAACAGAAAAACAATTGAAATTCCATACGCCCCGGGAGTTTAAAATTGAAAAGTGGTCTTCCTTTTTTGACACAATAGTATATGATTTGAGAATTATATGATTCAAAAGTTTTGAAAATTACTAAAGGATTTACTTTTATAATAATAAAGATTATTTTAACGAATAAAAAATTCTTTCCTGACAGCTTTTTATAATAGTTCGTGCTATTTATTTTTAAAACCAAAATGCATTATTTAAACCCTGAGTTCTCTCCATGGAATTGGAAATATAAAAAAAGACAAGAATTCTGTAAACCATTAAAAATCAAATTACTCATAAAATAACAAACATTCCACGTTAAACCTCCTCACAGCCAGTAGCACTTAACTTCCAGTTCCACTAAGCCATATCTCCTTTTGGCCGTCATTTAAAAGGGGAATTTTACTGCACCAGTATCTTTGTAAATAATTACTGGTCGGGGAATTTTCCAAGTACTCTTTGTAATCCAGAATTTCAATTATTTTAAAGATCATGTTTTCTCGTATAATTCAGGCTTTAAACGACTGTATTTTACTCTTACTTTATAACCTTAAAGCACATAAAGATAAATAATGTTTTCAAATGAGAAATGGAAATGTTTTTTTCTCTCTTTTCTCTTGAATTCAAAGCCAATTATAAAGTGAGAGAGAAAATATCTAGGTCTTTGAATATGCTAAAAGTGGCTTATTCTTGCTTAATGCAGACTATTTAAAATACTAGTCAGCATTTATTTTAAATATGACACCTTTAAATTACACTTTAAATGAGAAACTTTTATTCGCTAATAATTTCATTGTGCATATATGAGATACTCCGTTTAAAACAATTTTATGCTACCTTAGACTACTGCTACTACTATAATTATCGCATTAATAATCTAGGACGTAATGTTGAAATTTTTGTGTGTACATTTCTAATGATTGTATACCTGTTAAAAATTTATCTTAACATGAAAACTTTTAATAGTGAAAGCTCAAATATTTTCTCTGAATTAATTTTATTTTTAAAAATGTTTTGTTATTAGAAAGCAATAAAGTCATTCATTAATCTATCAAATTAATCTTTATTCGATTGGCAGTAAAAAAATCGTAAGTCCAAAAATTGTTTCCTAGGGTTCAAAGAAGATTAAAGAAGGTTATTAAATCTAACTCTCAGAATTGTTCATTCAAAAATTCGGTGGGAAAATGTGGGTGTTGTGTAGCAGTTCTGTGTAGCAGTAGGGGGCCTGATTACCAATGGGCTGGTTCTTTGGCACTCGGTACCTCGGTACTCGGCTTCGAGTTCGAATTCGGTGGTGCCATGGATGTTGTAGTGGTTCGGAATCCACTTGAAGCCGTAGATACCCGGTCTCATATGACCTTAGAGAGTCACATAGCCCAATCAAACTTCTTCTCACCCACATCATTCCCAAACTGTGGGCAATTCAGCTCTGGGCACAGGAGACATGGTGTGGTGTAGTGTAGTGTGGTTTCTACTTTGGTGCATCCTGGTTCACACTATATCTGCTAAATATTTTGCCATTCTAGTGATGAAAATCACAGGTAAAAATGCCAAGTATTCAAAACCATATATTTATTAACTAGGGTTAAATTAAGAATTATATGTATCAAAAAATAAAAATGTTTAAATGATTAATTTTATAATAATAAGATTACTTGAACGAATAAAATTCTTTCCCACATATTTTATAATCGTTCGTATTAATTATTTTAAAACAAATTAGATACATTCATTAGGATTGTTCAATCAAAACAGTGGTGGAAAAATGTGGGTACACTGTAACAGTTATACCCTTGTGGATCCTAGTTCACTCTATATCTGCTAAATATCTGTCATTTTAATGGTAAATACCATGCATAGGCAAAAATGATAGGTATTCAAAACAAACTATTTCTTAATCTATATAAATTAATAATTTTATATGTATATTGTTGTAATGCAGCTGGCAAACACTTAGACAGTTGTCTTGGATGCCTTAAGGGGCTTGGAGCTTAAAGTTAAGCTACAGATGCGGAGTAATAATACCCCCCGCAACGCTCTACGATCACATTAGACCGGAACCTACGGTTTAAAGTAGATTTCGAACCACTGCAAACATCCAGGGCACCTCTGGGACTCGAACGGAAATCGGTGGTGGTACCAGAGAGCTAGCCGCTCGGCCATTTTTGTCCCTTAAGAATTATATATATTAAAAAATAAAAATTCTAAATAATTTTTTTCATAATAATAGCATTACATGAACGAATAAAAAAATTTCCGAAATCATATCATATATAATCATTACTATTTATTTAAAACAAAATACATTCTTTAAATCCCCGAGTCACCATGGAATTTTAAATATAAAAGACACGAAATCTGTAAACCATTAAAATTGAGATTACTCATAAAATAACAAACATTCCACGTTAAATTCCGCTACAGTCAGTAAGCACTTAACTTCCAGTTCCACTAAGCCACATCTTTTTCGGGCCGTCATTTAAAGGGAATTTCACTGCACCAGTATCTGTGTAAATAATTACTGGTCGGGGAATTTTCAAAGTACCTCTTCCGTAATCCAGGATTTCAATTATTTTTAAGGATCATGTTTTCTCGTATAATTCAGGCTTTAAAACGACTGTATTTTATCCTTACTTTATAACCTTAAAGCACGTAAAGATAAATAATGTTTTCAAATGAGAAATGGAGATGGTTTTTTTCCCTCTCCGTTCTTTTGAATTCAAAGCCAATTATAAAGTGAGAGAGAAAATATCTAGGTCTTTGGATATGTGAAAAGGGCCTTGTATTTACTTAATACAGACTAGTTAAAATGCTAGTTAGCATTTATTTTTAAATATGACACCTTTAAATTATACTTTAAATGTAAACACAGTTTTCTAACAATTTCATTATATATTAGAGATACACCTTTTGAAACACTTTTATGCTAGCTTAGACTGCTGCTACTGCTATACTTATCACATTAATAATCTAGGATATAATGTTAAAATTTTGTCTATACATTTCTAGTGTTTGTGTATCTGTTAATATTTATCTTAACATGAAAACTGTAATAGTGAAACACATCAAATATTTTCTCTGGATCCATTTTATCTTAAAAAATTTTTTGTTACTAAAAATCAATAAAATCATTCATTAATCTATTAAATTAATCTGTATTCGGATGGCAATAACAAATCGTACAAAAATACAAAAATTCTTTCCTGGCATTCGAAGTTGATTAAAAGGTTATTAAATATAATTCTTAGAATTTTTCATTCGAAACTGTCTTGGGAAAATGTTGGTGCATTGTTGAATTTCTACCCCTGATACATCCTGTTTCCCACTATATCTGCTAAATATCTGCCATTCTAGTGGTGAATAACACAAATAAATATGACAAATATTATTAGCAATATATTTCCTAAACCTATATAAATTAAGAATTATATGTATTAAAATAAAAATGTCTAAATGATTAATTTTTTATAATATGAATATTTGAAAGAAATAAAAATTCTGTCTGACATTTTTTTTATAATGTACGTACTATTTATTTTAAAACAAATTATGTATAATTATTAAGAATGTTCATTAAAAACTGTTCTGGGGGAAATGTGGGTGCTGTGTTGCATTTCTACCCTGACACATCCTGGTTTATGCTATATCTGCTAAATAACTGCTGTTCTAGTAGTAAATAACACAAGTAAAAATGACAGGTATTCAAAAACAACATAATTCTTAACCCACAGTAAATTAAAATTGTATTTATCAAGATCAAAATACTGAAATGTTTTATTTCATAATAATACGATTACTTAAACGAATAAAAATTCTACAACAACTACTTCAAAATTTTTTAACAATTCTACTAAAAATTCCGACATCTTTTATAATAGTTCATACTATTCATGTTAAAACAAAAATACATTCTTTAAATCCCTGAATCTCCATGGAATTTGAAATACGAAAAAAGACACGAAATCTGAAAACCATTAAAAATTCAGTTTACTCATAAAATAACAAACGTTCCACGTTAAATCCCTTACAACCAGTAAGCACTTAACTTCCAGTTCTACTAAGCCATATGTCCTTTGGGCCGTCATTTAAAAGGCGAATTTCACTGCACCAGTATCTGTGCAAATAATTACTGGTCGGGGAATTTTCCCGAAGATACCTCTTCCGTAATCCAGGATTTCAATTATTTTGAAGATCATGTTTTCTCTATAATTCAGGCTTTAAACGACTGTATTTTATCCTTACTTTATAACCTAAAAGCGCATAAAGATAAATAATGTTTTGGAATGAGAAATGGAAATGGTTTTTTTCTCTCTTTTCTCTTGAATTCAAAGCCAATTATAAAGTGAGAGAGAAAATATCTGGGGTCTTTGAATATATTAAAAGTACCTTATTCGTGTTTAATGCAGATTAGTTAAAATGGTAGTTAGCATTTATTTTAAATATGACACCTTTAAATTATACTTTAACAAACACAGTTTTATACAATTTTTATATATTAGAGATACGCCTTTGAAACACTTTTATGCTAAGGCTTAGACTACTGCTTTACTGCTATACTTATCACATTATCAATCGGATATAATGTTAAAATTTTGTCTATACATTTCTAGTGTTTGGTATCTAAGAATTTATCTTAACATGAAAAACTGTAATAGTGAAACATTAAATATTTTCTCTGGATCCATTTTTATCTTACAAAATTTTTGTTAAAAAAATCAATAAAATCATTCATTAATCTATTAAATTAATCTGTATTCGGCTGGCAATAACAAATCGCAAATACAAAAATTCTTTCCTGGCATTCGAAGTTGATTAAAAAAAGGTTATTAAATATAACTCTCAGAATTTTTCATTCAGAAACTGTGGTGGAAAATGTTGGCGCATTGTTGAATTTCTACCCCTGATACATCTGTTTCACACTATGTCTACACAAATATCTGCCATTCTGTTGGTGAATAGCACAAAAATAAATATGACAAATATTATTAGCAATATATTTCCTAACCCTATATAAATTAAGAATTATATCAAAACAAAAGATATCTAAATGATTAATTTTATAATATGAATATTTGAAAGAAATAAAAATTCTGTCTGACATCTTTTATAATCCTACGTACTATTTATTTTTTAAAACAAATTATATATAATCATTAAGAATGTTCATTCAAAACTGTTCTGGGAAAATGTGGGTGCTGTGTTGCATTTCTACCCTGACACATCCTGGTTTATGCTATATCTGCTAAATAACTGTTGTTCTAGTAGTTAATAACACAAGTAAAAATGACAGGTATTCAAAACAACATAATTCTTAACCCACAGTAAATTAAGAATTGTATTTATCAAGATCAAAATACTGAAATGTTTTATTTCATAATAATACGATTACTTAAACGAATAAAAATTCTACAACAACTACTTCAAATTTTTTAACAATTCTACTACAACAATTCCGACATCTTTTATAATAGTTCATACTATTCATGTTAAAACAAAAATACATTCTTTAAACCCTGAATCTCCATGGAATTTGAAATATAAAAAGACACGAAATCTGAAAAACCATTAAAATTCAGTTTACTCATAAAATAACAAACATTCCACGTTAAATCCCGCTACAACCAGTAAGCACTTAACTTGCAGTTCCACTAAGCCATATGTCCTTTGGAGCTGTCATTTAAAAGGCGAATTTCACTGCACCAGTATCTGTGCAAATAATTACTGGTCGGGAATTTTCCAAGTACCTCTTCCGTAATCCAGGATTTCAATTATTTTAAAGATCATGTTTTCTCGTATAATTCAGGCTTTAAAACGACTGCATTTTACCCTTACTTTATAACCTTAAAGCACATAAAGATAAATAATGTTTTCAAGTGAGAAATGGAAATGTTTTTTTTTTTCTTTTTTTCTCTTGAATTCAAAGCCAATTATAAAATGCGAGAGAAAATATCTAGGTCTTTGAATATGTTAAAAGTGGCCTGTTCTTGTTTAATACAGACTAGTTAAAATGGTAGTTAACATTTATTTTAAATATGACACCTTTAAATTATACTTTAAATGAGAAACATAATTCTCTAACAATTTCATTATATATTAGAGATACACAGTTTGAAACAATTTTATGCTAGCTTAGACTATTGCTATTACTATACTTATCACATTAATAATCTTGGACGTAATATTGAAATTTTGTGTGCACTGTTGTAATAATTGCATACATGTTTATATTTCTCTTAAATGAAACCTTTAACAGTGAAAGCTCAATTTTTTTTTTTGTTATTACAAATAAATAAAATCATTTATTAATCTATTAACTGAATCTCTATTCGGCTGGCAATAACAAATCGTAAGACCAAAATTGTTTCCTAGTGTTTAAAGAAGATTAAAGACGGTTATTAAATCTGACTCTTAGAACTGTTCATTCAAATCTGTGATGGGAAAATGTCGGTGCAGTGCAGCAGTTCTACCTTGGTGGGGACCTGATGGCCAAGTGGCCAGCGCTCTGGCGTTCGGTGCCACAGATTTCGGGTTCGAGTAACAGCGGTGCCACTTATGTTTGTAGTGGTTCTGAATACATTTTAAGCTGTAGGTCCCGGTCTCATATGACCGTATAGCGTCACAGAGCCCAATCAAACTTCTTCTCACCTACATTATTCCCAAACTGTAAAGGGGCAACTCAGCTGTAGGCACAGTGATATGGTATGGTGTGGTGTTGGATAGTAGTAGTAGTAGTTTTACCTTGGTGCATCCTGTTTCTCGCTATATCTGTTAAATATCTGCTATTATAGTGATGATAAAAATGCCTAATATTCAAAACAACGTATTTCTTAACCCTTTATAAGTTAAAAATTATATATATCAAAAATAAAAATGGTAAAATGATTTATTTCAAAATAATAATAAGATTATTTAGACGAATAAAATTTTTTCCGACATCTTTTATTATCGTTCTTACTGTTTATTTTAAAACAAAAGTACATCCCTTAAATCCCTGAGTGTCCATGGAATTTGAAATATAAAAGACCAGAAATCTGACAACCATTAAAATTGAGATTACTCATAAAATAACAAACATTCCACGTTAAATCCCGCTACAACCAGTAAGCACTTAACTTCCAGTTCCACTAAGCCATATCTCTCTTGAGGCTCCATTTAAAAGGGAATTTCACTGCACCAGTATCTGTGTAAATAATTACTGGTCGGGGAATTTTCCAAGTACCTCTTCCGTAATCCAGATTTCAATTATTTTAAAGATCATGTTTTCTCGCATAATTCAGGCTTTAAAACGACTGTATTTTATCCTTACTTTATAACCTTAAAGCACGTAAAGATAAATAATGTTTTCAAATGAGAAATGGGGATGGTTTTTTTTTTCCCTGTCCGTTCTTTTGAATTCAAAGCCAATTATAAAGTGAGAGAGAAAATATCTAGGTCTTTGGATATGTGAAAAGGGGCTTGTATTTACTTAATACAGACTAGTTAAAATGCTAGTTAGCATTTATTTTAAATATGACACCTTTATATTATACTTAAAAGAGAAACTCTATTCTCTAACAATTTCATTATATATTAGAGATACGCCGTTTGAAACAATTTCATGCTAGCTTAGACTACTGTTACTATTATACTTATTATATTAATAATTTTGGGTATAATGTTGAAATTTTGGCTGTACATTTGTAATGATTTTAAATCTATATTTCTCATAACATGAAAACTTTAATAGTGAAAGATCAAATATTTTCTCTGAATCAATTTTATCTTAAAAATGTTTTTGTTATTAAAAATAAATAAAATCATTCATTAATCTATTAATTTAATCTCTATTTGGCTGGCAATAAAAAATCGTAAGTCCAACAATTGTTTACTAGGGTTCAAAGAAGATTAAAGAAGGTTATTCAATCTAATTCTTAGAACTGTTCATTTAAAACTGTGGTGAGAAAATTTGGGTGCAGTGGAGCAGTTTTGCATTGGTTCATCTTAGGTTCCCGATATATCTGCTAAATATCTGTCATCTTAATGGTGAATAACACAGGTAAAAATAACAGATATTCAAAAAAACAACATATTTTAATCCAATATAATTTTAATAATATATATATATGTGTTCTAATACATCTGGCAAACACTTAGACTGTCTTGGATGCCTTACGGCAATGGTTGCACCGGCATTACTCCCATAAAGAGGTGCGTGTAGCTTGAAGATAAGCTACAAACTTGGAGTAACAATACCCCCATAACGCTATATTATTCTGTTACACCGTCACCTACCGTTTAAAGTCTATTCTGAACCACTGCAAACTTCCAGGCACCGCCGGGACTCGAACTGAAACCTGTGTTAACGAGCGCCAGAACGCTAGGCACTCGGCCATTCAGCCCAAAATGTCGGGTCTTCAAAGTAACATATTCTTTAAAAAATATTCCTATAAATCGAATGTTTAGCATTATTAATTGGCAATTATATTTATTATTATTATTTAGTTAATTATTATATTTATTAAAAATTTTGAAATGATTAATTTCATCATAATGAGATTATTTGAACGAATAACATTTCTTTTCGACATCTTTTATAAACGTTCATACTATTTATTTTAAAAGCAAAAATGCACTCTTTAAATCCCCAAGTCTCCATGGAATTGAAAAATATAAAAAGGACCAGAAATCTGTAAACTATTAAAACTGAGATTACTCATAAAAATAACAAACATTCCACGTTAAATCCCGCTACAACCAGTAAGCACTTAACTTCCAGTTTCACTAAGCCATATCTCCTTTGGAGCCGTCATTTAAAAGGGAATTTCACTGCACCACTATATGTGTAAATAATTACTAGTCGGGGAATTTTCCAAGTACCTTTTCCGTAATCCAGGATTTCAATTATTTTAAAGATCATGTTTTCTCGTATAATTTAGGCTTTAAAAACGACTGCATTTTACCCTTACTTTATAACCTTAAAGCGCATAAAGATAAATAATGTTTTCAAATGAGAAATGGAAACGGTTTTTTTTTTCTCTCCTTTCTCTTGAATTCAAAGCCAATCATAAAGTGAGAGAGAAAATATCTGGGTCTTTGAGTATGTTAAAAGTGGCTTGTTCTTGTTTAATACAGACTAGTTAAAATGCTAGTTAGCATTTATTTTAAATATGACACCTTTAAATTACACTTTAAAAGAGAAACTCTATTTTCTAACAATTTCATTATATATTAGAGATACGCCGTTTGAAACAATTTTATGCTAGCTTAGACTATTGCTACTATAACAATCTAGACGTAATGTTAAAATTTTGTCTATACATTTCTAATGATTGTATGCCTTTTAATATTTATCTTAAAATGAAAAACTTTTAATAGTGAAAGATCAAATGTTTCCTTTGATTCCTTTATCTTAAAAGAGTTTTTCTTATTAAAAATCAAGGAAATCATTTATTAATCTATTAATTTAATCTCTATTCGACTGGCAATAAAAATCGTAAATCCAAAAAATTTTTTCCAAGGATTCAAAGAAGATTAAAAAAAAGGTTATAAAATCTAATTCTTTTGAATTGCTCATTCAAAATTGTGGTGGGAAAATGTGTGTGCAGTGTAGCAGTTCTACCGTGATGGGGATGTATTGCCGATTGACTAGCTCTCTGGCGCTAGGTACCACAAGTGTCGTGTTCGAATTCCAGCAGTGTCATGGATGTTTGTAGTGGTTCGAAATCCTGTTTGCTGTGTAGATTCCGGTCTCATATGACCGTAGAGAGTCACAGAGACAAATCAAACTCTCACTCACATCATTTCCAAACTGTAAAGAGGAAACTCAGCTCTAGGCACAGTGATATGGTGCGGTGTAGTAGTATTTGTAGTCCTTACCTTGGTGCATCCTTGTTCATTCTAGTGTTGAATAACACAGGAAAATATCAAGTATTCTTCAAAACAATATAATTCTTAACAATACATAAATTAAGAATTATATGTATCAAATTAAAAATGCCTAAATGATTAATTTTATAATAATAAGATTAATCAACGAATAAAAATTATTGCCGATATCATTTATAATCGTAATTACTGTTTATTTTAAAACAAATCAGATACAATTATTAGATTGTTCATTCAAAACTGTGGTGGGAAAATGTTGGTACAGTGTTGCATTTCTACCCTGGTACATCCTGGTTGACACTATATCTGCTAAATATCTGTCATTCTAGTGGTGAATAACACAGATAAAATTGTCAGGTATTCAAAACAACATATTTCTTAATCCTACATAATTTTAGAATTAAAATATATATATAATGTTCTAATGCAGCTGGCAAACACTTAGACAGTTGTCTTGGATGCCATAAGGCAAGCGCTGCACAAAAGTTACTCACTTAGCACCACCCAGTGGATGCGTGTAGCTTGAAGATAAGCGACAGACGTGGAGTAACAATACCACCGCAACAAATCTACGATCCTATTAGACCAGAACCTACAGGCTTAAAGTGGATACCGGACTACAGAAACATCCATGACACCGCCGGGACTCGAACCGGAAACATGTGTTACCATGCGCCAGAACACTAGCCCCCATGGCCATTAAGACCCTTAAGAATTATATTTATTAAAATAAAAATTTCAAATAATTAATTTTATAATAATAAGATCACTTGAACGAATAAAAAATTCTTTCCGGCGTCTTTATAATCGTTCGTGCTATTCATTTTAAAACAAAAATACATTCCATAAATCCCTGAGCCTCCATGGAATTGAAAAATATAAAAAGGACCAGAAATCTGTAAACTATTAAAACTGAGATTACTCATAAAATAACAAACATTCCACGTTAAATCTCGCTACAACCAGTAAGCACTTAACTTCCAGTTCCACTAAGCCATATCTCCTTTGGAGCCGTCATTTAAAAGGGAATTTCACTGCACCAGTATTGTGTAAATAATTACTGGTCGGCGAATTTTCCAACTACCTCTTCCGTAATCCAGATTTCAATTATTTTTAAAGATCATGTTTTCTCGTGTAATTTAGGCTTTAAAACGACTGTATTTTATCCTTATTTTATAACCTTAAAGCACATAAAGATAAATAATGTTTTCAAATGAGAAATGGAAATGGTTTTTTTTTTTTTTTTCTCTTGAATTCAAAGCCAATTATAAAATGAGAGAGAAAATATATAGGTCTTTGGTATGTTAAAAAAGTACCTTGTTCGTGTGTTTAATGCAGACTAGTTAAAATGCTAGTTAGCATTTATTTTAAATATGACACATTTAAATTATACTTTAAAAGGGAAACTATATTCTCTAACAATTTCATTATGTATTAGAGATATGCCTTTTGAGACAATTTGATGCTAGCTTAGACTACTGCTGCTATTTTAATTTTCATATTAATAATCTAGGACGTAATGTTGAAATCTTCTGTGTACTGTTGCGATGATTGTATGTATACCTGTTAATATTTTTCATAACTTGATAATTTTAATAGTGGAAGCTCAGATATTTTTTTGAATGTATATAAAATTTTTGTTGTTAAAAATCAATAAAATCATTTATTAATTCATTTACATAAATAACATTCGTAAATTCGGCTTTTATTAAATCAAAGTTTGTTTACAAAATGTCTCATAGTAATTTTATAATAATACCAACTTGAACTTAAAACAATGCTAATGTTTTAAAACACTTTTTATATTCATAAAAATATTATTTTCTAAAATGTGTTTTCTTATAACAATATCAATATTTAATAATAATGTGTGCATTTGAAATAATATTGATGTTTCAGAAAATTGACTTTACAATAATCTTATTTTTATAAAAATGTGCTTTTATACCAGTGCTAAAGATGCATAATTTTTTAAAACAAAACTATTTTCTAAGAATAAATGTGCTTTTATAACCTTGCATATATTTTATTGTCATGGGTTATTTTAATAATACTAGTGTTACAAAAATAATGTGCTTTTCTTATAACCTTATCAAAATTTTGTTTGTAATGTG
Organism: Caerostris extrusa; assembly: GCA_021605095.1. Taxonomy (NCBI): domain Eukaryota; kingdom Metazoa; phylum Arthropoda; class Arachnida; order Araneae; family Araneidae; genus Caerostris; species Caerostris extrusa. The sequence goes on from BPLR01006618.1 coordinate 12,289, forward strand.
CTATAATAATGGTGTTTCGTGTTTTCTCGCATAACATAATCGTTTAACGACTGTATTTTATCCTTTCTCGCAACTTTAATCACTTAACACTACCAGGAGGTGCGTGTAGCTTAAAGTTAGTAGTACAGACACGGAGTAACAATACCTTGGTAACGTTCTAGGATCCTATTAGATGAACCTGGTTTAAAGTGTATTCCAAACCACTACAAACATCCATGGCACCGCCACAACTAGAACCAGAAACCTATGGTGCTGAGCGCCAGAGCGCTAGCCTCTCAGAAATTAGGGCCCTTAAGGATTATGTTTATTAAAACAAAATGCCTAAATGATTTATTTCATAATTAATAAGATTACTTGAAGGAATAAAAATTCTTTTTCCGACATCTTTATAATCGTCCGTACTATTTATTTTAAAACAAAATACATTCCTTAAATCCCTGAATCTCCATGGAATTGAAAATATTCTGTAAACCATTAAAATTGAGATTACTCATAAAATAACAAACATTCGACGTTAAACCGCCACAGTCAGTAAGCACTTAACTCCCAGTTCCACTAAGTCATATCTCCTTTGGAGCCGTCATTTAAAAGGGATTTTCGCTACACCAGTACCTGTGTAAATAATTACTGGTCAGAGAATTTTCCAAGTACCTCTTCCGCAATCCAGGATTTCAATTATTTTAAAGGTCATGTTTTCTCATCATTTTCTATAATTTAGACTTTAAAACGACTATTTTATCCTTACTTTATAAGCTTAAAGCACATAAAGATGAATAATGTTTTCAAATGAGAATGTAAATGTTTTTTCTCTTCTTTCTTTGAATTCAAAGCCAATTATAAAGTGAGAGAGAAAATATCTAGGTCTTTGGGTATGTTAAAAGTAGCTTGTTCGTGTTTAATGCAGACTAGTTAAAATGCTAGTTAGCATTTATTTTAAATATGACACTTTAAATTATACTTTAAAAGTGAAACTCTAACAATTTTATTATATATTAGAGATATGACGTATGAGACAATTTTATGCTGGCTCAGACTACTGCTATTACTATACTTATCACATTAATAATCTATGACGTAATGTTGAATTTTGGTCTGTACATTTTAGTGATGGTATATTTATTAATATTTATCTTAACATGAAAACTTTAACAGTGAAAGCTCAAATATTTTCTTGAATCCCTTTTATCTTAAAAAAGATAATATTATTAAAAATCAATAAAATTACGAATTAATCTATTATCTTAATATTCGGCTGGCTCTCTATTCGGCTGGCAATAAAAATCTTAAGTCCAAAAATTGTCTCCTACTGTTCAACGAAGACTAAAAAAGGTTATTAAATCTAACTCTTAGAATTATTCATTCAAAACTGTGATAGGAAAAATGTGGTGCAGTGTAGCAGTTCTGCCTTGATGGGGGCCTGATGTCCGAGTGGCTATGGCTTTTGGGGTCGGCACAACAGATTTCGGGTTTGATTCCCGGTAGGTGCCATGCATGTTTATAGTGGCTCCGATTGCACTTTAAGCCGTTGGCCCCGATGTCAAATTACCGTATAGCATCACAGAGCCCAATCAAACTTCTTGTCACCCACATCATTCCCAAACTGTAAAGGGGCAACAGGCCTAGCTCTAGGCACATTGATATGGTTTGGTGTAGTAGTAGTAGTAGTAGTAGTTTTACCTTGGTGCATCCTGGTTCCCGCTATATCTGCTAAAGTGTTTCCATTTTAATGGTGAATAACACAGGTAAAAATTTTAGGTATTGAAAACAACATATTTTTTAACTTTATATAAATTACGAATTAAATTTATCAAAATAGAAAAGCTCAAATGATTAATTTCATAATAATAAGATTACTTGAGCAAATAAAAATTCTTTCCGACATCTTTTATAATCATTCTTACTATTTATTTTAAAACAAAATACATCCTCTAAATCCCTGATTCTCAATGGAATTTGAAATATAAAAAAGACCAGAAATCTGTAAACCATTAAAATTGAGATTACTCATAAAATAACAAACATTCCACGTTAAATCCCGCTACTACCAGTAAGCACTTAACTTCCAGTTCCACTAAGCCATTTCTCCTTTGGAGCCGTCATTTAAAAGGCGAATTTCACTGCACCAGTATCTGCGTAAATAATTACTGGTCGGGGAATTTTCCCAAGTACCTCTTCCGTAATCCAGGATTTCAATTATTTTAAAGATCATGTTTTCTCGTATAATTCAGGCTTTAAAACGACTGTATTTTATCCTTACTTTAGAACCTTAAAGCACATAAAGATAAATAATGTTTTCAAATGAGAAATGGAAAGGTTTTTTTTTTTCTCTTGAATTCAAAGCCAATTATAAAGTGAGAGAGAAAATATCTAGGTCTTTGAATATGTTAAAAGTGGCTTTTCGTGTTTAATATGGAGTAGTTAAAATGCTAGTTAGCATTTATTTTATATATGACACCTTTATATTACACTTAAAAGAGGAACTTTAGTCACTAAGAATTTCATTTTATATTAGAGATTCGCCGTTTGAAACACTTTGATGCTAGCTTAGATTACTGTCACTACTATACTTATCACATTAATAATCTAGTACATAATGTTGAAATTTTGTCTGTATGTTTGTAATGATTTTAAATCTATAGTTCTTATAACTTGAAAACTTTAATAATTATTATAATTCGTATTGTGTTGCTATGTTATTATTATTATATCGTTATTTAATATTTCATTATTATTAACATCATTATTTTATTTATATTTTTTGTATAATATAATATTAATAGATATAAATATCGATTAATAAAATTTGATTAGTTCATATTATTTCATTAAAACTTATTTAAAATTATTTATAAATGAAATCATTCATGATAAACATTGCTAATTGCAAATGTTTATTTTATAATTTAATAATAAACTGACCACCAAATGCATTAATTAATTGTCTCAATTCCAAACTTTGCTTAACAAGTCAAGGCAAGCTTTAGTTAATACGTAGAACTAATTAGGAAATTAGAATGGGAGATAATTATACTGCTCTTACACTGTAATACTGATTCTCAAATCATTTCCAGTTAATTGCATGGTGTTATAACCCGCAATTAATTAGGTATCGCGAATTTTCGAGAAATAATCACTATATATTTACATTTAGTAATATCAAAAATATTTTAAAGCATCAAATATATTAATTATTAATAATATCAAAATGAATTTTAGCTTTAATTAATATTTGCTACATTTAATATAATAAGTTAAATCATTCTCATATTTCCGTAATGCAAAAGTGTTATGCTTATATCAATAATTTACTTACTTTACTAATAGTTTAATTGTTATTTTTTATTAGTTTAGCTTATTCTTCTAAAGTAATTTAAAGTAATTAATTCAGTAATTTAATCGCTGTTTTTATAGTCTCATAGTCTCATTAACTGCGAATTTCCTAAAAATTGCAGTTAAACTCCCTTCCTTCTACTTCCCATGTAAAAATTGAATTTTTTTATTATTCTATTTTAAAGATGATATATATATATATCTTTCAGAAATTGAGTTTACCTTTAAAAATACTGGTGCTATAAATGTTATTAATTTTTCAAGTATTTGTGCTTTAATTTATTTCAGTCACTGTGATTTATATTTGTATTATTAAAAAATTGAAGAATATGTGATAACTTTGACATTAGAACAACATTATTTCTCAAAATTTGGACAATCAAACTATTTAATTTAATGCAATACAATTCTTTAAAATTTTACATATTTATATTAAACAATGTATAGTAATATATAATATGTATAATAAGTATAATAGAGTGGAAATTAAATTAAAAATATTTTAATATTTCAAAACGTTACGTTTTTAAATATTTTACATGAACATTTTTAATATTGGAATTTGCATCGTAGAATGCAAATTCCTATAATATGATCATAATAAAATGTCTATTATATGATTGTAGTGCAATGACTCTTATTGATATACATGAAATAATTTCATGTATACCATTAACAATAGAACGATATTATTTAAAACAAAAAAAAAAATCAATAGGTAGTTTGAAATGTTGTTAAAACATTATATTGCAATTACTTAATTAATATGACGGTTGTTACATTTACAATATAAAATGTAACTATAATTAATACATGTATATATAAATATTTTTTAATTAAAATTTTAGTACATTCCTTTTATGCTATTTTTTCATCAGTTTTTATATCTTTTTTTGATTTGTTTTCTGAAATATTGCACTTTATTAGCTAATTTAATTCGATAGCTACATTAAAATAATGAGAAATACTATTGTTAAATAATGTAAAATATAAAATTAGAAATTAATAATAGATAAAAATGCGCTTTTTTATAATTTTTGTCACCTATATAATGCATACGTTTTTATCTATTTAATAAAATATCTAATGTCATCTACAACATAAGAAATTTAATTTGAAATAAAATAAAATCTTGTATTTAATATATTTTCATAACTAAAAATCCCTATAGTATTTTAAATTTAATTATTGACAAAATGTAGTAAGTAAAAGTTAAATCCATTTCTGAACTAAACACTCAATCTAAACACTAAACACAACAGCCAAGAGAATGAATAGATTTCATGATAAAAGAGCTGTTCTAGGTCATGAGAAATATTTCTAGTTACAATGGCACAACAAACAATGAAATAGTTTCGAGCGAAACAATAGCCATAACATTTTGGATAACGGTCCAATCAATGAAACAAGTAAAATGCAGTTCAAGTTTTATGAATAAATTTCATTTTGTGAATGAAACAATTTTTAATGAATAAGGGAATAAAATAAAATATCATGGTAAATATTCATGTTATAATTATATTGTTAATTTATTGCTTAATAACAATGATTAAAAAGTGTAATGGTGATATAATAATAAGAAACGATGAAGTAGATATAGAAGTGACAAAATGATGAATGGTATGATGGTAATGATGAATTGTATAATGGTGATATTTTTCGTACTTCTCAACATTTAAATTAAGTTGTCTTGAATATTACTACATCATTTGCATCCATATTTGACCTATGAAACGTGATATATCTGATTAATATCTTGACATATTTATTGAAAAACAATTTACCACAATTATTTAAACAACGATTCATAAATTTGCAATGATAAGTGATGGTTTAAGTTAACTTTCATAAACTGTATTGCACTTTTAGAGAATATTACGAGAAAATTTAATTAATAATCTAAACAGATTATTAATTAAATTTTCTCTAATTCTAAAAGCCAGACAATTGAAAATGATATACAAAGCACGCTACTTGATATCGGCACATCATTAGTCTTAGTAAGACATATTTCTTGAAAATTTTGATTTATTTTATTGCTAGTTATATTTTCAGGGCACTACAGAACTCATAACAGAACAACATATTCACGTATGATAATAAATGTGTCGTTTTTAACATTCTTCCTTTTTTTTTTTTATATCTGATCAATCTCTTGAAAAATTTATTAAAAACAATTTACCACTTATTTAAACAACAGATCATAAATTTGTCATCATAAATAATGGTTTTTAAATTAACTTTATAAATATTATTGATCCTTTAGACAATATTACGAGAAAATTTAACCAATGATCTGTTCAGATTCTGGAAGTCAGAAAATTAAAAATGAAATACAAAGCACGCGAATTGATATCGGCACATCATTAGTCTTAGTAACACAAATTTCATGTAAATTTTGATTTGTTTTACACTCAAGAGCCAAAACATTATGACCACCTGTCAATAACGAGTTGGCCCACCTTTGGCACGCAACACAGCTTCAACCCGCCATGACATGGATTAATACCACCAGTTAATACCAGTTAAATACCACTTCCACCTGATCATGTGCCTTCCACGTCATCTAGGCGAGTTCATTGCAAAATGTAGGGGGTGGTCATAATGTTTTGGCTCTTGAGTGTATTTGTCATTTATTTTTTGCTGACACTGCAGAATAACATATTCTACATGTTAATGAATATGTACGTTTCTTTAACATTCTCCTTTTTTATTCTTTCCTTTTTCATTTTGTACATTTTTGTATCAATAATTATATTTGTTTCCTGAAAGGTTTTTTTTCCTTGCATCAAACTATAACCGATATCTATCATAGGAAATCTAGCAGCCCAATAAAAATTTAGCCTTGGTAAAGTTGTCAGAATTAAAAGTCATAAACTTAAGTGCAGTGCATGTTGTCAAATGTAAAATGACGAGCACATACGGCTCATCTTACCAGACGAGCACATACGGCTCACCTTACCCGACGAGCACATACGGCTCACCTTTACCTGACGAGCACATACGGCCTGGTGGCCAACTGGCTAGTGCTCTGGCCTTTAGTATCACATGCATCAGGTTCGAATCCTGGCGATGGCATGGATGTTTGTTTATGTTTCGGAATCACTTTAAACTGTAGGTCCCGGTCTGTTTAGCCCAAAGTGTGCACAAGATGACTGTAGAACGACAAACCAAACCACCCGACGAGCACAGAGGACAGATATCATTAGTAGCTACACCAATGCATTGCAAGTGTTTATTAAGAAAATCATGTTCTGTCGAGAGTCGGAAATTTGATCTAAAAGCTGTAAGGGGAAAGTCCATTGGGATGGGTGATGCAGCAAGTTTATTCCATGTTTTATCAGTTGAAAGAAGTTTGTTTTAAAGATCTGTCTATTTTCTTCTTTACCTCAGAACTAAATTAATGAAAGAATAAAGAAAATTGTGGCTGTGGTAATTTACAACCATTTTTTGGTCAAGTCTCCTGAAAGCTCGTGCATCTCTAAATATATTTGTTTCCTGAAAGGTTGCATCAATAAATATATTTGTTTCCTGAAAGGTTGCATCAATAAATATATTTGTTTCCTGAAAGGTTGCATCAATAAATATATTTGTTTCCTGAAAGGTTGCATCAATAAATATATTTGTTTCCTGAAAGGTTGCATCAATAAATATATTTGTTTCCTGAAAGGTTGCATCAATAAATATATTTGTTTCCTTAAAGGTTGCATCAATAAATATATTTTTTTCCTGAAAGGTTGTTATCAATAAATATATTTGATTCCTGAAAGGTTGCTTCAATAAATAGATTTGATTCCAATAAGTATATTTTTTTCCTGAAAGGTTGTATCAATAAATAAACCGTTGCATCAATAAATAGATTTGTTTCCTGAAAGGTTGCATCAATAAATATATTTGTTTCCTTAAATGTGGTATCTATAAATATATTTGATTTCTGAAAGTATGCATGATTACTGAAAGGTTGCATCAATAAACATGTTTCCTGAAAGGGTGTATCAATAAATATATTTGATTTATGAAATGTTGCATGAATAAATACGTTTGTTTCCTGAAAGACTTCATCAATAAATATATTTGATTCCTGAAAGGTTATATCTATAAAGGTTGTATCAATAAATACCTGCTTTTTAAAGTTTACACTAATGAATACATTTGTACATTTAAACCATTTTTAGATACTGTTTTTGTCCTTTTTACGGTACATTTTATATTGAAACTAAAATTAAATGCTCAATTTATCACTTTACCACCTTTTATGCACCCAACTTCTTCTAATTACTTAAAAAATCTTTATTTCAAACCATTTACCTCAGTCAATTCCAAATCACCGTTCACTTCCCCGTGTTTCCAACGGAAGACATCTCCCAAAACTCTGCTCCAGGTCGATTTGTTTCCTTAAAGGCTATATCAATAAATATATTTATTTTCTTAAATGTTATATCAATAAATACCTGTTTTTAAAACTTGCATCAATGATAACATTTGTACTCTAAAAATCATTTTTAGATACAGTTTCTATTCCTATTTCAATTCCTTCTTTTAGCTGACGCTCTTCGTATATATATCTTGTTCAAATTTTCAATCGTTAATGAAATACTTTTTATTCAACCACCCCAGTTCAAATACATTTTTTTGAACTTGTAGTGGATGACACTTGATGTTAATGCAGTTTTTTCAAATATTAATTCAGCAATTAAATTTAATTAATTAATTTTGTTTTTTTAGATTTAAGTTGCATGTATCTAATAATAGATGGCGCCAGTTAAACTTAAAAAAAAAGGAATTAACATTATTTATAAAGGACTTTCAGCAACAGATTGAAAAAAAGTAGGAATTGACTTTAATTTTTTTTTTTTTTTATATTACTTGTTTAAAGTACATTCTGTATTGAAACCCAAACCAAATAGGCAATTTATCACCTAATTACCTAAAAATCTTTATTTCAAACCATTTACCTCAGTCAATTCCAGATCACAGGCGAATTCCGTTCACTTCCCCGTGTTTCTAACGGAAGACATCTCCCAAAACTCTGGCTCCAGGTCGATTTTAATGACTGCATTCTCCCCGTCCCTTTAAACTTAATCTGTGCCATCCCTTTGCGCCGTGACTTCCGCTTCCGGCACCGAGGGTTCCATCGATAGATCCGTCAAGGTACTGGGGCTTGATACCTTCGGCTTTTGCAAGCCAAGCCAAGCCAAGAGTCATATCTGGAGAACGCGGTTGCTTGTAGACTGTTTCCAATTTCCATTTAGTGGTGCCGGCGACGCTGCTGTGTAATGAGAGACCCCCTGCCAGATACCGATTTCTAATTAGTTCTAATCTCTTCTCGATGGGGTGGTGTGCAAGCAGTTCTAAACTCCCCCTCACCCCCTTCAACATCCCAAATCTGGGAGGGGGGGTGAGTTGTTAAGATAACTCTTCAGTGGGTGCAACGCCCTGAGCCTAGGGATTTTTAAAAGGGGTTGAAGATTGTTTTTGGTGGTGTGGGCTGTAGTATATGTTATCTTGAAATGTCATAAAATGTATGTAGCAGATGGAATTGGCAGTTGTTCGTATGTATTTATCGATTAGTTGGGGGATTTGAGTATGGGTTAATGAGTTTTTAAGATCCTATGCTAAGTCGTTAATTGCACAACATTGAATTTTTATCGTGTGGTAACATGACGTTGTTATGGCATGGCATCTGTGATATCAGAAGTAAGAGTTGGAGTTATTATTTATAACACCAATTAATATCCTCGTGAACCACAAAAATTTTTAAATAAAGCTTCTTAAAAATTTTTCATTAGTTTTAGCTTCATTTTAATTATGTTAGTAAAAATTTTTAATTAAAGCATTTTACAATATGCTAATATCAAGTTTTGTATTTTTAATTGTATTTTAAATCGTTATAATTCTGTAATACAGAAAATGAGAAACTCGGAAGTTTTACTGTTTCAGTTGACAATTATTTGCGAGGAGGTTCACGTATTAATGAAGATAATCCTAGTATGGAGTAAAAGTTGAATTTAAAAATTGATATATTTCAGTAAAGTTTGTGATTTTTTTTTTCTTTTTTGAAACTACTTGAATTGACAGAAAACTATTTGAATTATAGCAAAGTTAATAATTACTGATTTCCCTCATTTTAGATAAATCATTCAATGCAAAAAACAAATAAATAAATAATGAAATCAAATGGATTGAACCAAGTTGGTAGTTACTGTCAATAGAAAATAAACAACTTTGTAAGACTTTGAAGATTGGCTTTTAGTTTACATTTTGTCAAATGATTTCGATATTAATGTTGCTATTAAATATAAATGAGAACTCTTTTTGTAGAAAAATAATTTAAATTTACATTAAAATTTGAAAAATATTTCTAGCAGTTAAACTCTAAAGTTGATTGTAATTTAATTTTATTAAAATTTCGTTCAACGGATCAATTATATAAATGAAAGTTAATTTAGTCAGGATTTAAAATTATATTTTAAAATACCTTTGGTTACTTAAGTAATAAATTATAAATTTAATTGAATCCATGTGTTAAAAATTGAAATTCATAGATGAGTTAATTTGTTTGAAATTTTTCCCGGTTGACGTTTAAGATTTTGGAGCTATTTTGCCCCTGGGGGATTCATCTCCGATATAACAGAAAAAAAAAAAATTGTTGAAAACATTTTAATATTGCCCAATATAAATTTACAAAATGATGAAATGATTTACAGAAACTTTCAAAATGAACTACTTTTATGATAGAGTTTACTAATAACAGTACGAAATTTTATTTAAATATACAAGAAATGTTGTTTCCATGTTAAACGGTGATTCAGATTAATGCCTAAATATTTAGTTTGAGTACTCCAAGGAATTATAAGTTTTTAATTTTTGTCATCAAAATTATATTTAATATTAGAATTATTTGTATGTTTAGACATAGGCAAATATTTGTATGTTTAGATATATCTGTATATATATATATATATATATATATATATATATATTTAAGAAACTTTTTAATAATCAAATAATGTCCTATTAAGAAACATGATAAAAGTTAGCGCCTTTGTTAAAGCAATCTTGTATATGTAGTATACAACAATATAGAACATAAATTAAGATTAAATAAAAATTTATTTACTGAAAAACCATTTTTTTTGGTAATTTTGATGTAGCAATAGATTTTCAGAGAGTGATCGTATAATGTTAGAATTAAACATATAATTGATGAAATATGTAGGACAGATGTTCTAGAGACATTATTTGACAGCTGTTTTAGAGAAAAACCAACTAATGCACTGACCAATTCATTTCTCTAACATTATCAGAGAGAAATAAGAGTTAATTTTCGAAATTATTTCCCATTTTGTATATTTTTAATGATTTATTTTTGAGCAAAGGTTCTTTAAATGAGCAGTATGGTGCTGATGCTAATTTGACTCAAAGGATTTAATATTAATGGGGATTTTATTATTTTATTCGTATATTTCTGGGGGTTTCTTGGTTTTTAAAGATTTATAGAATTTGTTTCTTTCTGAAATTGAACATTAGATTCAAACCAATATAGATATCTTTCTCATAAATTTCAATATCTTTCCAATCTCTCTTTTTGCTTTGTCTATTTTAAACTAATAAATAATTTTTGTAAAAACGAATTTATCTTCATCATAAATGTGATTGAAACCATTCTGTCATTAATATATATATGTAATAAAATATTTTTTGGTATCACAGATATCCTCTTTTATTTTGTATTTGAAACAATATATAAAAAATATTTGTTGGCATTATTTTTTAAAACTCAAATGCTATGACATTGTAGTCATTTTTCATTGTATATTTACAACACAGATATACAATTCAAACAATATACAATTCATAAAATTCAAACTGTTAGGATGAATTTGTCACAAAATATATTATAAGGATTAAATGATTTAGAAAAAAATTTAAACCCTCACATAAATCAAAAACTGTTTGGCATGCAACAAAATATCACTAAAATTATAACGAGTTTTTTTTTTTCAGCATTTTCTTTTAGGGCAAAATTTTAACAAAATATTTTTTTTCAAATAATTCGAAAAAAAAAAAAAAAATATTTGCATTTCTGGTTTGAAGAAATTTACCTTTCTATCAGTTTTAAAATTTGAGTTTTTATTTAAGTCCAAACATTTTTTTTTTTTAATCAAAATTTTATCTTTTTCGAAAATTTTCATACATTAAATTGATTATTGACCAATGTTATAAGTACTTCAATTTCGTAAAAAAATAAAAAAAAATCGATTGAATAAGATTGTATAATCTATCCAACCTTCATTTCTTGTACGATGTCAAAATTCTTATTTTATAATCTCCGCTTATATATTATTCAAAAACCCTTCAGAAACAAAAATATATTACGATATGTACTAAATTATGGCAACGCATCTTAGTGTCTTCAAATACCAATGTATTCCTTTGGGTATTCCCAAAATATCTCGAAAAACCGTTACTTCAGATTTTCGACCATCATTTCCATAAGGCTTTTCAAAGACGCAGCTGCAAAAACTTGTACTTTGCTCATTACACTTCACAAAACTTTCAAAGATAAACAAAGAGCCCCAGCTTAACTCAGAAATTTGGCAAAAGCACTTCGTCGAAGAGGCGATGTACATTTTTAAAGGATTATAATATCCAAGAGCTGTATTTAAATAAGGTGGAAATGAATGCTGTGGATATCCACTGCGTGGCTTCGATAAGGACTTGTTGGAATGATAAATATTAGTTGGTTCCCAGAAGGGGAAAATCCTAAAAGATTTTTGGATTTTTCAAGTTGTAGACTGTCTGTCGTCTCATTAGAATGTGGTCTTTGTTTTGTAAGCTTGAATTATTTTGATGAAAATTACCTTGTAGAGATATCTATATAAAGTAACCATAAATTCAACAAATGTTTCGAAAATTTTTTTAAGACAATAAATACATAAGAATTTTTACTAATAAAATACGAGCATTCTTATTTACAAATATAGTTTATTATTATGTATATTATTTTATGTGAAAATAACGAAGTAATTAAAGAGGTTAATTTTTGTCAATTATATCACTAAAGTAAAATGGTAAAATCAAAACTTGACTATTTTAAAATGGTATTTTTATGGTATTAGATTCTTATTAGACTCCTTTTATCATAAAAAAAATACAAGAAATTCCCTTCTCAGAGTAATAGTTTTAATATGCATAAAAATCATAATAATTCAATCATATTTAAAACAAATTAACAAATGAAATATAATTCAGTGATAATGCATATAATTTTATTTCTTTACCAGATTTAAATAAAAATGAGTGAAAACATAGATAATAATTTTTTTTAATATTATACCTCCTACATCAAGTATGGAGCCCTTTCCAAGCATTCTCATCAAGCTTTCCAAAGAGTTTGGATCTTTGGTTAAGAAACTATAACGTAAATACGTTTGGATGATTCCAATAGTTTCATATTATTAGGGATATATTACGTGATTTAATAAAATGTGATTCAGTAATATACACATACTTGTTCTTTACCATATTTAATTAATGATTAGTGAAAACAAAAAAAAAAAAAAAAACTTATATTTTTCTCATTGCACTTCACAAAACTTTCAAAGATAAACAAAGAGCCCGCAGCTTAACTCAGAAATTTGGCAAAAGCACTTCGTCGAAGAGGCGATGTACATTTTTTAAAGGATTATAATATCCAAGAGCTGTATTTAAATAAGGTGGAAATGAATGCTGTGGATATCCACTGCGTGGCTTCGATAAGGACTTGTTGGAATGATAAATATTAGTTCGTTCCCTGAAGGGGGAAATCCTAAAAGATTTTTGGATTTTTCAAGTTGTAGACTGTCTGTCGTCTCATTAGAATGTGGTCTTTGTTTTGTAAGCTTGAATTATTTTGATGAAAATTACCTTGTAAAGATATCTACATAAAGTAACCATAAATTCAGCAAATGTTTCGAAAATGTTTTTAAGAGAAACAATTATAACCAATAAAAACATAAGGTCTTTCACTAATGAAATATACGCATTCTTGTTATACATATATTGTTTGTTATGATGCATTATATGAGAATTAATTAATGAGGATTAATTATTAATGAGAATTAATTATATAAAATTATTATATAGAATATTATTAAATTATTTTTATTTTAATGCAAATAATCTAATTAAAGATTTTTGGTTTTGGTTTTATCGCTCTACGGTCGTTTTGTGCTTATTTAGGTTAATTAGACCGGGACCTGCAGTTAACATCAAATTAAAGAGGTTATTTTTTTGTCAATTATGTACTGAGACAAATTGTAAAATTAAAACTTTCCATTTTAAATGTAATGAAAATGTGTTTAAGAAAAATAATTAAAACTAATGAAAACATATAAGTCTTTGCTAATGAAATAGTTGCATTCTTATTTTTGTACATATATTGATATTATTATTCATTACAAGTATTTTATTGTGTAATGAGAATTAATTATATAAAATTATTACATAGATTATTATCATATTATTTTTATCATAATGCAAATAATCAAATTAAAGATTTTTGTTTCGGTTTTATCACTCTACGGTCATTTTATGCATACTTTAGGCTAATTAGACCGGAACTTACAGTTTAATGCCAAATAAGCAATGTTAATGTCTTTATCTATCGTATAGATAAAGTAAGCATAAATGTAACAAAATGCAATGAAAATGTTTTTAAGAAAAAAATTATAACTAACAAATACATACGAATTTTTATTAATGAAATACCTGCATTATTATTAATATACATATATAGTTTATTATTATACATTATAAGTATTTTATTGTTTAATGATAATTAATTATATAAAATTATGGTATGGAATATTATAATATTATTTCCTTATAATACAAATAACCAGAACATCATTAACACCTTAATTAAGATTAACATCTTAAATTAAATATGTTAATCTTTGTCAATTACGTACTAAGAAAAATTGTAAAATCAAAACTTTCCATTTTAAATGGTTTCATAAACGGACTGTTGGACCATCTTTTATCAGTTGGAAGAAGACCAGAGATTCTCTTCTCAAATTAATAGTTTTAATATGCAGAGTAAAATCATAATAATACAAATATATTTAGAAGCAATTAATTAACGTAATTTTTAATAAAAATTTTTTTTTTTTTAATTTATCAGATTTAAAAAGTTAGTAAAAATAAAGATAATATTTTTTTAATATCATACTTAATTTTCTATGAATATTTCTGAAGTTTTATTTGAATTTTCTGGCTGACTTAAATATATTAATAATTTTAAAATTTTCATCTAAAACAGTTACCCTTACCAAATTTTTAATTAAGTTTTAGAAGATATGTAAGCGGCATTTTTAATTTATAAAATATTAATTTTATAAAATATCATCTATCTATTCTAAATATCGTCTAAAATGTGTAAATATCTCAAAAATTAATACACTGAAGTGACAAAAGTCATGGGATACCTCTTAATATCGTGTCGGCCCTCCTTTCGCCCGGCGAAGTGCAGCAACTCGACGTGGCATGGACTCAACAAGTCGTTGGAAGTCTTCTGCAGGAATATTGAGCCATGCTGTCTCGATAGACGTCCATAATTGTGAAAGCGTTGATGGTGCAGGATTTTGGGCATGAACAGACCTCTCGAATGATGTCCCATAAATGCTCGATGGGATTCATGTCGGGCGATCTAGGTGGCCAGATCATTCGTTGGAATTGTCCAGAATGTTCTTCAAACCAATCGCGAACAGTTGTGGCCCGGTGACATGGCGCATTGTCATCCATAAAAATCCCATCGTTGTTTGGGTACATGAAGTCCATGAATGGCTGCAAGTAATCTTCAAGTAGCTGAACATAAACATTTCCAGTCAATGATCGGTCCAGTCGCACCAGAGGACCAAGTCCATGCCATGAAAAAACAGCCCACACCATTACGGAGCCACCACCAGCTTGAACAGTGCCTTGCTGACTGTTTGGGTCCATGGCTTCGTGGGGTCTGCGCCACACTCGAACCCTACCATCAGCTCTTACCAACTGAAATCGTGACTCATCGGACCAGGATATGGTTTTCCATTCATCTAGGGACCAACCGATATGCTCACGTGCCCACGAGAGTCGCTGCAAGCGATGTAGTTCTGTCAGTAAAGGCACTGGAGTCGGTCTTCTGCCGGAATAGCCCAAGAAAGCTAAATTTCTCCGCACAGTTCTAACAGACAAGTCCCTTGTACGTCCCACATTGATTTCTGCGGGTATTTGAAGCAGTGTTGCTTGTCCGTTAGAATTTACGACTCTTTGCAGACGTCGCCGGTCTCGGTCGTTAAGTGCAGGCGGTCGACCACTGCGCTGTCCATGGTGGGATGTTATGCCTGAAATTTCATACTCTCGGCACACTCTTGACACAGTGGATCTGGGAATGTTGAATTCCCTAACGATTTCCGAAATGGCATGACCCATGCGTCTAGCTCCAACTAACATTCCGCGTTCAAAGTCTGTTAATTCCGTCGTGCGGTCATCATAACGTCAAAACCTCTTCACATGAATAACTTGAACAGAAATGAAAGCTCTGCGAAAGCACTGCGCATTTATACCTATTCTACGCGATGCTACTGCCATCTGAAAATTTGCATATTGCTATCCCATGACTTTTGTCACTTCAGTGTAAGGGCAACAATTTTATTTGAAAATTTTAAAATTACAGTATAGTTAAAATATTCATAGAAAATTAAAAGCATGTATTATTACTTTAGGATCGCTAAAGATAAATTATCATAAATATAAATTTCATCATTGTAATTAAATAATAAAATTTATTAAAAATCAATCTCTATTATTAGAATGAATATTTTTTATTATATTAGAATGAATATAATAAAATATATTCATTTTATTAAAATCTTCAGATAAAAGTAGTTAATAATATACATTAAATTGAGCATTATGAATCTAATGTCGACAGCTCAATAAGAAAAAAAGTTATCTTTTCATCGATAAATCAATTAACTATTAAAAACTACAATTGAAGTATTCATAACTTATACGACATCTCAATCAAAAGTAAATAATCTTTTCATCAATAAATCAATTAATTATTACATTTTGGGCCAAAACTATATTTAAAGAATGGTTCGTAAATTGCAAAATAAATCTTCAATAATAAATAAAATTGTTAAGACAACAACGACTTAATAATTAAATGAGTAAAGATTTAAAAAATTTAACTGCCCCCTTTGCAAACAACTAAAATTACTGCACCATATCTAGTAAATATTAATGAAAGCAAATATTTAGAGTCAAAAAGGAAGATTAGCATTTACTTTACTACGTTGTTTATTTTACTAACAAAAGTAGGTATAAAGCTGCTAAGAAAACATCTAAAAACACTTTGAGATTAAAATTTATTGGGGACCATAATTCATTTCTAGTTTAAGTAGGATGAATTTAATATGCTAAGCTGCTACTTAAAAAGTACACTTTATTCTCGTCATAACTTAAAACAGATTATGCTTTGTAAATCCTTTTTACTATCACTTTAAGTATTTAGGTTTTTAATTAGTAATCTTTTTTTTCAGCAACATGTGTTATTTTAAAAGTTATTGTTAATCCTTCTTTTTTAAATTAACTTTCAGTTTTTAAAAAGATAAAGAAATTTCAATTTTCTTCGTATTGTTAAAATAATATTTATTCATTTCAACCTGGGATGCTTTTCGTGCAATTATCTCTTCATATGTCCATTTTGCTTTTTAAAAAATTATCTTTTTTGAAAGATTGCCACTTTTGGCGATAAGCTTAAAACAGAAAAGAAAATACAGCTTTATTTTGTTTAATTAAAAAGTCAATGTTTAAGTATTAGCAAAATATTTTATTTAATGTTTTCTATTTTATTGCATGTTAAAAAAATCAGATCTTTTGACAACAACATATAATTCATTTATACTGTTATAACATGTCAGATCTTTGACTCTTTATTCTGAATGAAGATAGGCAATATGTTCCTTTTTAAAATTGCGCCAATAAATAATTGACTGTTGATAAGTAATACATTAACATGCGAGATTTTTTTTTAATCAATACATATTTGCGGACAAACATTTTTATACAAATATAGTTGAGTATTTACTTTGCACTATATTTATTAAGAAAGTCGAATGAAATGCTAAATATTTTCATTTTCATTTCTATAATTATTATAATATGGACGTTATTTTCTTTATTTAGTGGTTATGAATCCATTTTAAGCCGTAGGTCCCGATCTTATATGGCTGTTGAGCGTTGGGCGTAGAGCTGACAATCCTACCCCGTAAAAAGAAAAACATCTCTCATCTCGAAATCTACCAGTAGGTGGACGGCCTTGGCCCACACTGGGCTGTTGCGCCATGATGATGATGATGATATTCTTTATTTGTCTTTTTTATTATATTAAATTATATTATTTTATATTATATATAAATAAATGAATTATATGTATGCTATATGTGCTTTATATATGCTATATATATGTTATATATGCTATTATATATAAGCTATATAGTTTTCCACTGCATTCACAAGTCTGTGCATCACTGGTTTTTGAAATGATTTAAAAATTGTATCTTTCATTAACAGAAGTGATTTACAAAAGTGCGTCCATGTTTTTCAAAAGTGATTTACAAAATTGAATCCCTTATTAACAGAATTAATTTATAAAATTGAGTCCTTGATTTTGAAATATTATTTATAAAATTGTATCCCTGATTAAAATAAATGATTTATCAAAGTGCATCCTTGGTTTTCAAAAGTGATTTACAAAATTGAATCCCTTATTAACAGAATTAATTTATAAAATTGAATCCTGGATTTTGAAATATTATTTATAAAATTGTATCCCTGATTAAAATAAATGATTTATCAAAGTGCATCCTTGGTTTTCAAAAGTGATTTACAAAATTGAATCCCTTATTAACAGAATTAATTTATAAAATTGAATCCTGGATTTTGAAATGTTATTTATAAAATTGTATCCCCTGATTAAAATAAATGATTTATCAAAGTGCAACCTTGGTTTTCAAAAGTGATTTACAAAAAATTGAATCCCTTATTAACAGAATTAATTTATAAAATTGAGTCCTGATTTTGAAATGTTATTTATAAAATTGTATCCCTGATTAAAATAAATGATTTATCAAAGTGAACCTTGGTTTTCAAAAGTGATTTACAAAATTGAATCCCTTATTAACAGAATTAATTTATAAAATTGAATCCTGGATTTTGAAATGTTATTTATAAAATTGTATCCCTGATTAAAATAAATGATTTATCAAAGTGAACCTTGGTTTTCAAAAGTGATTTACAAAATTGAATCCCTTATTAACAGAATTAATTTATAAAATTGAATCCTGGATTTTGAAATGTTATTTATAAAATTGTATTCCTGATTAAAATAAATGATTTATCAAAGTGCAACCTTGGTTTTCAAAAGTGATTTACAAAATTGAATCCCTTATTAACAGAATTAATTTATAAAATTGAATCCTGGATTTTGAAATGTTATTTATAAAATTGTATCCCTGATTAAAATAAATGATTTATCAAAGTGAACCTTGGTTTTCAAAAGTGATTTACAAAATTGAATCCCTTATTAACAGAATTAATTTATAAAATTGAGTCCTTGATTTTGAAATGTTATTTATAAAATTGTATTCCTGATTAAAATAAATGATTTATCAAAGTGCATCCTTGGTTTTCAAAAGTGATTTACAAAATTGAATCCCTTATTAACAGAATTAATTTATAAAATTGAATCCTTGATTTTGAAATATTATTTATAAAATTGCATCCCTGATTAAAATAAATGATTTATCAAAGTGAACCTTGGTTTTCAAAAGTGATTTACAAAATTGAATCATTCCTAATTTATAAAAAAAAGTGCATTTATAAAATTTAACCCATCAATAAATGATTTATCAAAGTGTATTGGTTTTTGATTTACAAAAAAATTAAAAAAATTAAAAAAAATCCTGAAATGTTATTTATAATTTAAATATTTTTATAAAAATATCCTTTAAAATTCATTAATATATATTAATTAGTGATTTCATTGATAAAAGTTATTTATAATTAATTGTACCAATATCAATATTCTATAATTTTTGATGTAAAATAAATGATTTTCAAATGTTAACCTTGGTTTTCTCTCATCATATAATACATTACAGATTAAAAAAATGGATTTTGAAATGCCATTTCCTGATTAAAATAAATGATTTATCAAAAAAAAAAACAAATTGAATTTTTAACAGAATTAAATAAAATGAACACCGTCTGTGTTATTTTAACTAACTGTTAAAATTTTTATTATTTTTTCAAAAGTGATTTACAAAAGGCTTATTCAGAATTAAGAATAAATTATGATTGAAAATTTATAAAACATTAATAAAGGACATCATTTATCAAAGTTTATCTGTATTCAAAAGATTAAAATAAATGATTTATATCCCTTATTTTAATTTTAACATTATTATTATTAAAATTTTTTTGGTAGTATTCTTAATATAAATCCACGGGGAAAAAATAAATTAAAGTGAACCTTGGTTTTCAACTCTGCACGCAAAGGGAAAAAAAATGGTTTTCTTTTAATCTTTTTCTTAATTAATTCCTTCATCTTATTATGTTCATTTCCCGGTAACCTAAATAAAGTTGATTGCATATTACAATGTCCGTTAAAAGATAAATTATTTATTATATTTTATGGAAAAATCATAAAAATTCATTTTAAAACAAGCAATAAAATCATAATAAATTATATTAAAATATTTATAAAAAGATAATAAATGATTAATGCATCATTATATTAATCTGCAATTTAAGCACTTATTATTTTTTATTATTAATTAAAAACATAATTAACAATTATTAATACCCACGTATTCAAAAAAATTATGAACATCAATTTTCCTTTAACAGAACTAAAAAAAAAATCGTTTTCTTTTCTCTTGATTATTTCTTTCATTTCATAAATAAAATATTGTTTTTTAATTGTATCCCTAAATAAAGATTTTTAGTGTGGGGATTTAAATCTGTATTAAGATATATTTATCATTTCTGATTAAAATAAATGATTTATCATCGCTTTTTTCTATTCTTATTCTTAACATACGTATAAACCAATTTTTTTTTTTTATCTTTTTTTAAATCAACTTTATTTAACATAAAGTTATTATTTGTAATGTCGACGCATATGAAAAAATGATGAATATCAATTTCCTTTTTAACAGAAATAAAAAATAAATCGTTTATATTTTCTCTTGATTATTTCTGGAAAAACATTTCATAACAAAAATATTGTTATAATCCCAAATAAGGTTTTAATGTCGGGTTAAATTTTTTATTAAAAAACGTCATAATATTTTTAATCTATTTAACTACGCAATTTAAGCTAATTTTTTATTTTTATCATGTTTTAAATCAACATAATTTAACTATTATTTTAATGTCGACGTATTCAAAAAATGATGAATATCAATTTTCCTTTAACAGAAATAAAAATAAATCGTTTTCTTTTCTCTTGATTATTTCTTTCATTTCATAATAAAATATTGTTATAATCCTAAATAAGGTTTTAGTGTCGGATTAAATCTTTATTAAGACAAACTAACATCATCGCTTTAATCTATTCTTTAACTACACATAAACTAATTTTTTTTCTTTATCATGTTTTAAATCAACTTTATTTAACTATTATTTGTAATGTCGACGCATATGAAAAATGATGAATATCAATTTCCTTTTAACAGAAATAAAAAAAATCGTTTGTTTTTCTTTTGATTATTTCTTACATTTCATAACAAAAATATTGTTATAATTCCAAATAAGGTTTTAATGTCGGGTTAGAAATAAGGTTTTAATCGGATAAGAAAACGTCATCGTTTTAATCTATTTAACTACGTAATAACTAATTTTTTTTTCTTTATCATGTTTTAAATCAACTTTATAAAACTATTATTTGTAATGTCTACGCGTATGAAAAAATGTTGAATATCAATTGTTTACTTTTCTTATGATTATTTCTTTCATTTCATAAATAAAATATTGTTATAACCCTAAATAAGTCGGATTAAATCTTTATTAAGACAAATTTCAAGCTAACATCATCGCTTCAATCTATTCTTTAACTACGTATTAACCATTTTTTTTTTCTTTATCATGTTTTAAATCAACTTTATTAATCTATTATTTGTAATGTTACGCATATGAAAAAAAATGATGAATATCAATTTCTCTTTAACAGAAAAAAAAAAAAAAATGTTTGCTTTTGTCTTGATTATTTCTTTCATTTCAATGATTACGCATATTATTTGTAATGTCTACGCATAAAAAAAAATGATGAACAGCAATTCTACAAAAATAATATCCCCGTTTACGTTTCCCTTGACTAATTCTTTCATCCTGCTATACTTATTGCACTGAGATCCAAATATGATTTTCCGTGTCGGATTAAATATTAAGACAAATTTCATACAAACATCATGGCTTTAATCAATTGTTTAACAACGTATTAAGCAATTTTTTTTATTCTTTATCATGTTTTTAAATCAAATTTATTAAAGTATTATTTGCAATGTCTACGCATATGAAAAAATGATGAACAGCAATTGTTTGCTTTTCTCTTGATTATTTCTTTCGTTTTATAAATAAAATATTGTCATAATCCCAAATAAGTTTTTAGTATCTTAAGGATTATATCTTTATTAAGACAAATTTCACACTAACATCATTCCTTCAATCTATTTTTTAACTACGTATTAACCATTTTTTTTATCATGTTTTAAATCAACTTTCATTAAAATATTATTTGTAATGCCTACGCATAAGAAAAAATGATGAACAGCAATTCCCCGAAAAATAATATTCCCGTTTGCGTTTCCCTTGACTAATTCTTTCATCCTGTTATACTTATTGCACGGAGGCCCAAATAAAAGTCGGGATTATTCCGTTCCCCCCTCCTTTTTTTTAAGGCATCGTATGAACGACCACAGTCGATTACGCATTAATGCGTGGCTGCCGTATCCATGGTAACCGGAGAATTCCATCACTAAATGGGCACGAAAATAAAATAAAAGCGATGGCGTTTTCCTTTATTGGATTTATCCGCATCCCTCCAATTATCTGCTTGTTCTGGCTCTCGTCTCGGCATTTCGGCCCCTCCTCCCTCCTCCCTGGACCCCTGTCGTTCACGTGACATAGCAAAATGACTATTCTGTGGAACTGCCATCTCGCTCTTTACCGGGCATATGCCACAGCATCACGTGGATATGGCATTGCCTTTTTGGTATTGATGGAATGGGCGGTAGTGATTCTTCAGATATACAACCTGGAATAAGTATAAGCAGAATGAAATGTCTCTTTTGTGATATGAACAAAACATGAAATTTTAAATGCTGTATCTGCTTATTTTTTGTAAGGCGCTCTTTTATTCAATTCCTACTACTACTGCCACACTCGTTATATATATCCTGTTCAAATTTTCAATCTTTAATAAAATACTTTTTATCCATCCACTCAAGTTCATATACATTTTTTGAACTTGTAATGGAGGACACTGGATGTTAATACAGTTTTTTTCAAATATAAATTCATTAATTAATTTTAATTAATTAATTTTAGTTTTTTTATATTTAAGTTGCATGTATCTAACAATAGATGGTGCCAGATATAAGAGGAAAATTTCAACTTTATTTGTAAGACTTTTCTGCAACATAGTGAAAAAAAAGTAGGAATTGACTTTAAAATTTTTTTTTTTATATTACTTGTTGTCATGTAATTTAAATGGGTTATCTTTTGTTCATGTTGGGCTTTTAGCTATTATTTCTAATGTTTATGCTGAACAAAGCAATTTTTAAGGTTTCTGTATTAATACCTATTTCAAAACGTATGATTTTTATTTATTTGAAAATTTTAGATATCTTTAAATCTCTGTCTTTGATCGGGCATATGCGAAATTATTACGTCGATATGGCATTGCCTTTTGGTATATATGGAATGGGCTGTAGTGATTTTTCAGATATATAACTGGAATGTCTCTTTGTGATATGGACAAAACATGAAAAGTTCAAATGCTGTATCTGCTTATTTTTATAGCAACAGGCGTTTTTTTATTATTCATATAACTTAAATGAGTTATCTTTTGTTCATATTGGACATTTCACCATCATTTCTAATGTTTAAGCTGAACAAAGAAATTTTTAAATTTTCTTTGCTAATATTTATTTCAAAATGTATAGTTTCATTTGTTTAAAATATATTTGGGGCTATACATTTGTTCTGTATTGTTCATATGCCACGGCATCACGTGGATATGGCATTGCCTTTTGGTATAGATGGAATGGGCTGTAGTGATTCTTCAGATATATAACCGGACTGGAATATCTCTTTGTGTTATGGACAAAACATGAAAAGTTCATATACTGTATTGCTTATTTTATAACAAAGACATTCTTTTATTATTGATATAATTTTAATGAAATATCTTTTGTTCATATTGGGCTATCATTTCTAATGTTTATGCTGAGAAAAGCAATTTTTAAGTTATTTATTTCAAAATGTATGTTTTCATTTGTTTGAAAGTTTTAGATATCTTTAAATCTTTGTTTTTGACAAGGCATATGCGATAGTATCCTGTTGAAATAGCGTTACTTTATGCTATAGATGGATTGATCTGTAATATATCTTACGTTAATATATGAAATGTACCTTTATGACATGGAGGAGATATCATGAGAGTTCGAATGGTTATCTTCTTATTTGTATAGCAAATGCGTTCTTTTATTATTCATATAACTTAAATGAGTTATCTTTTGTTCATATTTGACTTTTCGACATCATTTGTAATGTTTATCCTGAACAAAACAATTTTTAAGTGTTCTTTACTAATATTTATATCAAAATGCATGGTTTCATTTGTTTGAAAATTTTAGATATCTTTAAATCTATGTCTTTGACAGGGTATAGAAGAAAGTATCATGTTGAAATAGCGTTACTTTCTGCTATAAATGAAATGGCATGTAGTGATTTTTCAGATATACTAGTATAACTGAAATATTTCTGACTCTGTGATACGGACAAAACATGAAAGTTCAAATGCTGTATCTGCTTAGTTTTATAGCAAAGGCATTCTTTTATTATTCATATAATTTAAATGAGTTATCTTTTGTTCATATTGGACTTCTAATGTTTATGCTGTACAAAACATTTTTCAAGTTTTCTTAATATTTATTTCAAAATGCATGGTTTCATTTTTTGAAAATTTTAGGTATGTTTAAATCTCTATCTTTGACAAGGCACATGCGAAAGTATCCTGTTAAAATAGCATTACTTTCTGCTATAGATAGTGATTTTTCAGATATATATAACAGGAATACCTCTTTGTGATATGAACAAAACATGAAAGTTCAAATTCTGTATCTGCTTATTTTTATAGCAAAGACTCTCTTTTATTATTAATATAATTTAAATGAGTTATCTTTTGTTCATATTAGGCTATCATTTCTAATGTTTATGCTGAGAAGAGACAATTTTTAAGTTTTTTACTAATATTTATTTCAAAAAATGTATAGTTGCATTTGTTTGTAAATTTTAGATATTTTTAAATCTCTTTGAGAGGTCATATGAGAAAGTATCATGCTGAAATAGAGTTAGATTATGCCGCTTATTTTTATAGCAATGGGGTTCTTTTGTTATTCATATAATTTAAATGAATTATCTTTTGTTCATATTGGACATTTCGCCATCATTTCTAATGTTTATGCTGAACAAAGCAATTTTTTAAGTTTTGTTTACAAATATTTATTTCAAAATGTATGGTTTCAAAACGTTTGAAAATTTCAGATATGTTTAAATCTCTGTGTTTGACACGGCATATACTGAAGTATCACTCTGAAATAGCGTCACTTTCTGCTTTAGATGGAGAGGTATATATATCTTAGGTAAATAAATGAAATGTACCTATGTGATATAGAGAAGATATGACGAAAATTCGAATGGTGTTTCTATTTACTGTTTGCATATGTGTTCTTTTATTATTCAAATAATAAAATTAGTTATGAGTAATTTAAATAAGTAAATATCTGGCATTCATATTCCACTTTTAGTCGTCAGTCCATTGGTTAATGATGGACAAAGCAATTTTAAGGATTTCTTTATCAATACCTATTTCAAAATGCATGATTTCATTTGTTTGAAAATGTTAGATATCTTTAAATCTCTTTGACAGAGTTATGCGAAAGTATCATGTTGAAATAGCGTTACTTTTTGCTTAGATGGAATGGGCTGTAATGTATCTTAGGTAAATATATGAAATGTACCTTTATGATACAGAGAAGATATCATGAAAATTCGACTGATATATCTGAATATTTTAGCAAAAACGTTTTTTTTTATTATTCACATAATTTAAATGAGTTACGAGTAGTTTAAATGAATAAATATCTGGTATTCATATTACTCTTTTCGTCATCAATTCTCATGTTAATTTTGAACAAAGCAATTTTAAGAGTTTCTTTAGTATACCTATTTAAAAATGTATGGGTTTCTTTGTTTGAAATGTTTAAATATTCTTAAACTCGGATTTTGCCAGGGCATATATTATAAGATTATGTAGAGGTGTAATTGTTCTTAGTGTCATAAATTCTAATGCTTAGCTAAACAATTCTAATTCAATGTTCAGCTAAGAAATTTTAAGAATCTCTCAATTTTATTTAGTTCAAAGTATATTGTTTTATTTATTTAAAAAATGTAAATATTCCTTAAACTCTGCCTTTGTAAGAACATACAGCATAGGTTTATGTGCAGATATATCCATGTATAGGTTCAGGGTCGGTGCATAGGTTTATGATTCATGGTTCGTACATAGGTTCATACGCATATACACTGAAGTGACAAAAGTCATGGGTCGACCGCCTGCACTTAACGACCGAGACCGGCGACGTCTGCAAAGAGTCGTAAATTCTAACAGACAAGCAACACTGCGTCAAATAACCGCAGAAATCAATGTGGGACGTACAAGGGACTTGTCTGTTAGAACTGTGCGGAGAAATTTGGCTTTTCTTGGGCTATTCCAGCAGAAGACCGACTCGAGAGCCTTTACTGACAGAACGACATCGCTTGCAGCGACTCCGTGGGCACGTGAGCATATCGGTTGGTCCCTAGATGAATGGAAAACCGTGGCCTGGTCCGATGAGTCACGATTTCAGTTGGTAAGAGCTGATGGTAGGGTTCGAGTGTGGCGCAGACCCCGAAGCCATGGACCCAAACTGTCAGCAAGGCACTGTTCAAGCTGGTAGTGGCTCCGTAATGGTGTGGGCTGTTTTTCATGGCATGGACTTGGTCCTCTGCTGCGACTGGATCGAACATTGACTGGAAATGCTTATGTTCAGCTACTTGGAGATCACTTGCAGCCGTTCATGGACTTCATGTACCCAAACAACGATGGGATTTTTTTTTGAATGACAATGCGCCATGTCACAGGGCCACAACTGTTCGCGATTGGTTTGAAGAACATTCTGGACAATTCCAACGAATGATCTGGCAACCTAGATCGCCCGACATGAATCCCATCGAGCATTTATGGGACATCATCGAGAGGTCTGTTCGTGCCCAAAATCCTGCACCATCAACGCTTTCACAATTATGGACATCTATCGAGACAGCATGGCTCAATATTCCTGCAGAAGACTTCCAACGACTTGTTGAGTCCATGCCACGTCGACTTGCTGCATTTTTGCCGGGCGAAAGGAGGGCCGACACGATATTAAGAGGTATCCCATGACTTTTGTCACTTCAGTGTATCCTATATCCATATAAGTTCGTGCGCAGATGTGCCATAGATTCATGTGCAGATATGTGAAGGGGCATTTTGATATAGAAGGAATCAGCTGAAATGCTGCTTCAGATACATTAGTGAAATGGTTTCTTGTGATATAAAAAATGTAAAAGTTTGAGTGCTTTTGTTTAGAAATTAAAACTTAATTTATTATTCAAATAAATTAAATTCATTATCTTGGGTTAATATTGTTATTTTCTTCGTCAGTTATAATATATATTTATACGTATTTCAAAGTATATTATTTCATTTGAATGAAAAATTTAAATATTCTTTAAATCACTATCTTTGCTAATGAATATGCTGTATTATCACGTATTGTAAATACTGCTAGTTATAATAGATTGTGTCCAAGAATCTTGTACTTCGAATCACAGAAGAATTTGAAATTTACCTTCTGCCAAAAAAAAATCATGACTCAAAATTTTTTAATCAAAATTTTTTTTCAAAATTTTTACTTTAAATTTTTAGAAATCTCACAATTTCTATAAAAGGATAAAGCTGTAATTATATTAATTAAATTCGAGCACCTCAATTCAGTATTTTTATACATAAACTTATACATTCGAATAATATTAACCACAGAATTTTGTATTGCCACATGCAATTCTCAAAACTTAAGATCCTATTTTTTTCAAAAACATTGATTATATTACTGTACATTTAAGAAATATATTATGATGTTATCTTCAGATAGATGGAATTGGTTTCAATATTACTTCAGATATGCCACTGGAACGTCTTCTTGTATTACGGAAAACATAAAAATCTGTGTTTTGTATCTATTATGTCTTATACAATCTACTATATCTTTTTTTTTTATTATACAAGTAATTTAAACGAGTTAATTATTATTCTTAAAATATTTTCGTCTTTCCTTCTAATATCCTTCTAATAATGTGAATATATGTAGAAATATTTGAGGAATTTTAAGACTTTACTATTATATTTATTGGAAAAAAGAATAGTTCCATTTATCACAAAAATTTAAATCTTATTTAATAATCAAAGACTAAGTACTGCAAATACTGCATAAATTTCAAAGAATTCGTTTCGCTATTTCTAGAATCAGAAATGAGTCAGTTTAGATTTATATGATTCTTTTATTATTAATTCCAATTTTCATGGAGTATAAATCAATTTCTCTACATTTCAAATTGTACCGTTTAATTTTTTTTTTTTTTTATTAAATTTAAATCTCATTTCGTGATTTTGAATGTATAAATGCTTTATCGATAATATTTCTTTCAAATATTACAATAGATGGAAAATTATTTGCTGCATTTATTTATTATTGCCTATAATCTAAATAAGTCTTTTAAAATTTCCAAAATTCTTCTCATCATAACTCAAAAAATTTTTATGTTGTATTAATCAATTTAAAAAATATAGTATATTATATTAAATATACTATAGTTTTAATGAATAATTTGATTTGCGTATCGAATTCGAATCTTTCAGAGAGATTCTTTGTTTAGACATATAATTCAATTACGTCAGTTTGGATTCATATAATGATCTCAAAAATATTTATAATACTTTAAATTATCTATTGCATCTGTTTCATAATGTATCATTTAATTGCTGTAAAAATTTATTCATACTTGGAGGAAATTAAATATTATAATTTCCATGAGTGTTTTTAAAATTATGATAATCAACGACTATTTTAATTTAAAAGAATTATTTTTTAAAGCAAATTGATAGAGAAAAAGTACTAATATAAGCCGTAACTACTAGCATCAGCAAGGTTACTTCAATGTTATAACTTTTAATAGCGAATTGCTCATTCTTCAACTAGTGTAATGAGGAGATTTGTATACAATAATTTAATAAGATTTGTTTACTTTTCCTAGGAAATCTCTACTATATAGAAAATATAAAAGAAAAATTCCCATAAAGTTAAGTGTATTTAAATATACAGAAATGTAAACAAATCTACAAATTTATTAATCAATATATACAAAAATATAGTGAATTGAAAGCAATAAATAAATGAAAAGTATTATAATACAAGTTGTAAATTAATTTGTAATAATAATTTACATTTTTAATACTAATTTGAATATTAAAAATTTTTAACACTTATAATTTATTTTACTTTTTAATAATAATTAATAATTGATAATAATTTAACCTAATAATTTACAGTTTTAACTTAAAACATGTTAATGTGACTTGCAAATTATCTTCTAATGCATTAAAACTATATGAATAAAAAAATTATCATATCTTTGAAATTATTAAAGTATTGGGTTTTTATAAAATTAATGAAAGGTTTAAACATAATTTTTTAAAGAATTATTTTTTCAATAAATGTTAATTATTCGAACAATTATATTTAAAACGCTACTCGCATCATACTAACACGCATTAATATTTATTAATTTTTAGTGAAATGTATGCATTATAAGAGAGTATTTTGATGAACAATAAAAAATTTCTAACAAATTTAACTTTTTTTTTTATTTGAAAACAAATGCATACTGAGCAATATTTTTTTTTATCTACATAATTTAAATTTCTTTAAATGAATATTTAAAAAGGTAAATCTTTTTTTTTCTCAGAATTTTAAAATAATAAGAATAATAAAATAATATTATTTTTAAAATAATAATTTAGAAGATATATGACATTTTAGGAATTTGTCTACATCTATTTATTCACCAATATTTAAGTTCTGAGAACCCGGAAGAATCTAATGGAAGAATGACGTGACTGTAATTTACCACACAATATGAATATCAACATTTTCATCAACAAAAGTATTCTCTAATCCTAAAAAAAATCATTCCTTGCATAATACCAGTCTCTTATATAATACGTTTCGTTAAAAACAATTCCTGCACATACGATGATACATTGACTACCTCTCGAATGCTAGGAAGATCAACATTCTTCCAATAATTCCTGAGAACATTCACTTAGTCCATACTTGAGAATATATTACTAAGACCCTTTATAAATATAATGTTTGGTATATATACAACTGTGCCCAAAAAATAAGTCCAATTATTTTTTTTCTTTATTTATTCTTTTATTTATTCTTCAATATCTATTTCATCGCCTTCAAAGTAATCCCTTCCGAACACAATGCACTTATGCTAACTTTTTCCAATCCACAATGCATGCTAAAAAGTCATCGGCACGGATGACCTTCAAAGCGCTCGGCGATTCACGTTGAATCTATTCAATCGATTGGCGCTTGGTGCTATGGGTTTAGGGTTCGAATCCCGGCGATTCCATGAAATAACATCTCCTGTCTCGATGCGGCTTGATGGCCATTGACACCACATTCTTCAGGTTAGAATCCTGGCGGGGTATGGATGTTTGTTAGTGGTTCTGAATCCACGTTAAATTGTACGTCTCTGTCTAATTAGCTTAAAGTGTGCACAAAATGACCATAGAGGGACAAATCAAACCTGTCTCGAAACCTGCCAGTAAGTAGATGAATTTGGACCACCAAGGGGTCAATGAAGAAGAAGAAGAAAATTAATATTTGTCAAAGTATCCTAAAAATATCTAATTAATATGTTAACTAAAACTGATTTAACTTAAACTTAAAACTGATTTATGCATCAAACCAGCCTTAATTTTAAAATTATTCTTTTATTGAGTTGTTGAATTCATACTTTCTAAAATTATATGCATTGAATTTGCGCAAGTTAATGACATACACATACACATAGATGCATAGACGAATTATGAAATTATTTATAACCAAAATAGAGCTGTCATTCATAAAACTCGGAAGCGTGTTCAATCAAAACACATTTCGGATCTGCACTGGATCAAATTTCCATTCCGAACAAACACTTTCTCCGATGCATAACACAATTAGTAATGCTGACATGACAGCCCCCATTTCATCAGCCGGAAAATTCCGGAATGCTATAAACAATCGGCCTTTTACGCAGAAACCGACTACCGAACTCACGGCGCAATGAACATTCCGTTTGATTTATGATCAGAGCACCTAATCCCTAATGCATTACTCTTTACAAAGTTACGTCGGATTTACGAAACCCTATCGAAACTGCGGCTCAAGTATATGAATCGTGATTTAAATATTCTTACTAATGGAATTAAACTATCACTAATCAGACTATTCACATTCATCTGCATTTGTTAGGCATTGGGCATTTTGCATCAGTCTAACCTGTAACAAAAATAAAAAAAAAGTTCTGTACATTTAAATGTAACATAGAAGGAATGCAAATGATTTGGTTTTGTCGCTCTACGGTCATTCTTTACATACTCTAAGGATAATTAGACGTTGCTGTTTAGCGTTGATTCTGAACCACTACTACACCATACCACATCATGGTGCCTACAGCTGAGTTGTCCCTTTATAGTTTGGGAATGATGTGGTGGATTGATGTGGAATGTGACGTCTGTTTGGGCTCTGTGGCCTTCTACGGTCATATGAGACCGGGACTTGCGGCTTAAAGTAGATACCGAATCACTACAATCATCCATGACACCACCAGTATTCAAACCAGAAGCCTGTGGTACCAAAGATCAGAGCGCTAGCCAATTGACCATCAGGCGGCCGACATTGTAGTAGAAAAGTACATAAATAAGCAACATGGGAAAATATAAATTTATTAATTTAGAGAAATTTTAAATGAAATGATAACTATAATATGTTTGTGACCACTATTAGGGGCCTGAATAGCCAGTGACTAGTGCTCTGGGGCTCGGTGCCACAAGTCTCGGGTTCGAGTCCTGGCGTTGCCATGGATGTTTGTAGTGGTTCGGAATCCACGTTTAAAACGTATCTGTACGTACCCACACGTATCCGTAGGTCCCGGTCTAATATGAGAGTTGGGAGTAGGGCTGACAACCCTATCCCGTATAAAGAATCATTTACGCTAAAAAATCTACCAGCAGGCAGACGCCTTGGTCCACCCTAGGGCTGTTGCTCCAATGTTGATGACCAATTTTATTCTCCTGCATTTTAAGTTCGCAAAATTAATATTTGTCGAATAACCTAATATTATTTAATTAATAAGTAAAACATCAAAATTATTTAAGCATCCAATCATTCTTGAATTTAAACTTTTTTTTTTTTTGTTATAATTCATACTTACTGATACATCTAAGGAAATAAGTTAGCAATATATACAAGACAACTGCATACACAGAGATTTATAGATGAATTACAAATAATTGTATAATCCATCTATACAACTAAAACAGAGCTGTCATTCATAAAACTCGGAAGCTTATCAATCCAAACACATATCGGACCTGCACTGGATCAAATTTCCATTTCCAACAAACACTTTCTCCGGTGTTGGCTGCGTAACACAATCAGTAATGCTGACATGACAGACCCCGTTTCATCAGTCGGAAAATTCCGGAATGCTTTTTACACAAAAACTGACTACCAAAACCGTGGTGTAACGAACATTCCGTTTGATTTATGACCAGAGCACCTAATCCGTAATGCATTACCGTTTAGAAAGTTACGTCGGATTTGCGAGACCCTATCGAAACTCCGACTCAGGTATATTAATCGTGATTTAAATATTCTTATCAATGGAATTAAACTATCACTAATCTGACTATTCTCGTTCATTCGCATTTGTTAGGCATTGGGCATTTTATGCATCATAATTACTTATAACAAAGATAACAACAACAACCACAACTGTTCCAACAGGACAACAAATTGTGTTGGAGTGGTTACAGGAACATGATGCTGAATTCCAGTTAATGTCCTGGCCGCCTAACTCACCGTGGATTCCAATCCGATAGAACACATTTGGGATGTCCTGGGACGGCAGCTCAGAGTTCAAAGACCACCATTTCGCAATATCTCGGATTTGCGGGACTGTTGCTTAAACATCTGGTACAATCTGTCTCCGGCCATCTACCAAGGACTTGTGGCATCCATGCCAAGGCGGGTTGAAGCTGTGTTGCGTCAAAGGTGGGTCAACTCGTTATTGACAAGTGGTCCTAATGTTTTGGCTCTTGAGTGTATAAGCCGCATGTTAAAATATAATTTATTAAATTAGAGAAATTTTAAATGAAATGGTAACTATAGAATTTATGTGACCAATTTTATTCTCCTGCATTTTAAGTTCGTAAAATTAATATTTTCTGGCTCTCAGTGCCATGGATGCCGAGTCCCGGCTGAGCCATGGATGTTTGTAGTGGTTCGGAATCCCTTTAAACAGTAGATCCCGGTGTAATATAACTGTAGAGCTTTGGGAGTAAGGCTAACAACCACAGCCATTAAAAAAGATAACAACTCCTGTCTCGAAATCTGCAAGTAGGCACATGGCTTTGGTCGATCATAGGACTTTTGCGTCAATGAAGTAGAAGAAAGTTAATATTTCTCGAGTAAAATAAAATTAACTAATTAATATAGCAATTCAAAACTGATTTAAGCATCAAATCAATCTTGAATATAAAATTATTCTTTGTGTGTATTCATACTTTCTAAAACGTCTAACGAAATAAGTTGGCATTGTGTACAAGATAATTGCATACACGTAGATGTATAGATGAATTACAAATAACTTCATAATTCATTTATACAACCAAAACAGAGCTGTCATTCATAAAACTCGGAAGCGTATTCATTCCAAACACATTTCGGATCTGCGCTGGATCAAATTTCCATTTCAAACAAACTCTTTTCTCCGATGCTGGCTGCGTAACACAATTAGTAATGCTGACATGACAGACCCCGTTTCATCAGCCGGAAAATTCCGGAATGCTATAAACAATCCGCCTTTTGCGCAGAAACTGACTACCGAACTCGTGTCGTAAAGCACATTCCGTTTGATTTATGATCAGGGCACCTAATCCCTAATGCATTATTACCCTTTACAAAGTTACGGCGGATTTACGGAAACCCTATCGAAACTCCGGCGCAAGTATATTAATCGTGATTTAAATATTCTTACTAATGGAATTAAACTATCACTAATCTGACTATTCTCGTTCATTGGCATTTGTTAGGCATTTGGCATTTTATGCATCAGATCTACTTATAACAAAAATAAATAAAAGATATTTTTGTACATTTGAAGTAACACAGAAAGGATGTTAAGGATTTGGTTATTTCACTCTACTGTCATTCTTTAAGGCTAATTAGACCGACACCTGCTGTTTAACGTGGATTCTGAACCACTACTATTACACCACACCACATCCCTGTGCTGAGTTGTCCCTTTACAGTTTGGGAATGATGTGGATGAGAAGAAGTCTGTTTGGGCTCTGTGGCCTTCTACGGTCATATGAGAACGGGACCTACGGCTTAGCTTAAAGTGGATTCGAACCACTACAGTCATCCATATCACCACCAGTATGTTGTTGTTGTTGTTGCTTATCTCCTTGATTTAGAATCCTAAACCAAGTCCAGTAGATCATGCTGCATTAATAGATCGTAAACGGTGCTCCCCTCATTCAACAGTTGCCTCACAGAGGCACCAATACAATCGATAAAATGAGAGGGAGACGCGATGGCCGAACAATGACAAGGGTATATGTCTTCTCCTCTCCATTGAAGGTCAAACTCTTAGTGTGGCCAGTCCTTAGTCTAGCTAAAGCCGTTTGAGCAGATCTAGGACAGGAGCACTGTAAAGACATACCAGGATATTTAGCGGCGTACCATGCTAAATTGGTGGCGACCTCAAGCGGTATTCACTCTGGCTAAAGTCATGGAAAGAACCTCTGAAGCTAACAGATTGGAAAAAGCTTTGGGAAGTTAGCAACTTCCCTAGCGTGCAGATCAGCAATTTCATTTCCATAGATGCCCACATGTGAGGGAATCCACTGCAAGCACACATATCCGATCTGATCCAAAACAGCTAGTTTAGAAACGATATCCTTCCCCAATTTATCCAGGATGCCCAATTTGTCCAGCATGCTTTACCACCAGTATTTAAACCAGAAACCTGTGGTAACAAAGAGCAGAGCACTAGCCAATTGACCATCAGTCGGCTACCATAGTAGAAGAAAAGTACATAAGTAAGCCATATGGAAAATATAAATTTATTAAATTAGATAAATTTTAAAAAGAAATTGTAACTATAATACGAGTGTCTGTGACCAATTTTAGGGGCCTGAATGGCCGAGTGATAAGAGCTCTGGGGCTCGGTGCCACAAGCTTTGGGTAAGAATCTTGGTGGCACCATGGATGTTTGTAGTGGTTCGGAATCCACGTTTAAACGCAGGTCCCGGTCTAATATTAGCGTTGGGCGTAGGGCTGACAATCCTATCCCGTAAAAAGAATCATCTACGTTTCGAAATCTACCAGCAGGCAGACGCCTTGGTCCACCCTGGGGCTGTTGCGCCAATGTTGATGAAAAATTTTATTCTCCTGTATTTTAAGTTCGTAAAACTAATATTTGTCGTATAACCTAATATTATCTAATAAATAAACAAAACTTAAAAATGATTTATGCATCAACTCATTCTTGAATTTAAAACTTTTCTTTGTGTGAATTCATGCTTTCTAATACGTCTAACGAAATAATTTAGCATTATATACAAGACAACTGCATACACATAGATGTATAGATGGATTACAAATAACTTCATAATTCATTTATACAACTAAAACAGAGCTGTCATTCATAAAACTCGGGAGCGCGTTCAATCAAAACATATTTCGGATCTGTGCTGGATCGAATTTCCATTTCCAGCAAACACTTTCTCCGATGCTGGTTGCGTAACACAATTAGTAATGCTGACATGAAAGACCCCGTTTCATCAGCCGGAAAATTCCGAATGCTATAAACAATCCGCCTTTTACACAGAAACCGACTACCCAACTCGCGGCGCAACCAACATTCCTTTTGATTTATGAAGATTCGGAACTACTAACAAACAACTGCTCCACCGCCAGAATTCGAGCCTGAAGCCTATGGTACCAGAGGTCAGAATTCTATCTAATTGGACATCAAAGTGCCATTGAAGAAGAAGAATACATAAATATGCCACATGTCAAAATATAAATTCAGTAAACTAGAGAAATTTTAAATGAAATGGTAGCTATAATATTTCTGTCCAATTTTATTTTCCTGAATTTTAAATTCACAAAATTAATATTTAGTCGAATAACTGAAAATTATCTAATTAATAAGCAAAACCTAACAATGATTTATGCATCAAATCAATCTTAATTTAAAAATTTTTCTTTATCAATCATACTTTCTAAAATATCTAAAGAAATAAGTTAGAATTATATGCAAGATAATTGCATACACATAGATGTATTACGAAGTTATTTATAACTAAAACAGAGCTGCCATTCATAAAACTCAAAAGCGTATTCAATCCAAACACATTTCGGATCTGCACTGGATCAAATTTCCATTTCAAACAAATTCTCTACGCTGGCTGCGTAACACAATCAGTAATGCTGACATGACAGGCCCCGTTTCATCAGCCGGAAAATTCCAGAATGCTATAAACAATCGGCCTTTTACGCAGGAACTGACTACCGAACTCCCTGTGTAACTAACATTCCGTTTGATTTATGATCAGAGCACCTAATCCCTAATGCATTACCCTTTAGAAAGTTACGTCGGATTTGCGAGACCCTATCGAAACTACGATTCAGGTATATTAATCGTGATTTAAATATTCTTACTAATGGAATTAAACTATCACTAATCTGACTATTCTCGTTCATTTCCATTTGTTAGGCGTTGGGCATTTTATGCATCATAATTACTTATAACAAAAGTAACAACAACAACAACAACTGTTCCAACAGGGCAACAAATTGTGTTGGGGTGGTTCCAGGAACATGATGCTAAATTCCAGTTAATATCCTGGCCGCCTAACTCACCGGATCCCAATCCGATAGAACACATTTGGGATGTACTGGGACGGCAGCTCAGAGTTCAAAGACCACCAATTCGCAATATCTCGGATTTGCGTGACCGTTGCTTAAACATCTGGTACAATCTGTCTCCGGACATCTACCAAGGATATACATGTGACAAAAATTTTAAAAAAAGTTTTGTACATTTAAAGAATACAGAAGGGATGCAAAGGATTTTGTCTGTCGCTCTATAGCCATTTTTTGCTCATTTTAGGCTAATTAGACCGGTACCACCAGTTTAATGTAGATTTCAAACTACTAATAAGCATCCATGCCACAACCAAGATTCAAAACTGAAGCCTGTCGTATCAAAGGCCAGAGGGTTAGGCATTGGCCATGAGGCCACCACCATTAAAGAAGAAAAATACATAAATAAGCTTCATATTAAAATATAAATTTATTAAATTAGAGAAACTTTAAATGAAATGGTAACTATATGCGAGGATATGTATGCTAGTTCGTGAAGTTCGATTTTACATATATTAGAGAAAAAAATGCGTATCTGGCAAACTTGATTTTAGACCGGACATTGATTTTTATTGCTTTTTCTAAATTTGTAGATCATTTTGTGTCCACTATGTGGTTTACTGCAATATCTTTAGTATTATTAAAGCTCTAGCCATTTTAATTTCTTAACTTCAATTGCAACGGCCCAAGGTCTCCAGTTATCACTATAACCAGAGAGGAAGGTTTGGTTTTGTCGTTCTACGATAATTCTTTGAACATTTTAGGCTAATTAGACCGAGACCTACAATTTAACGTGGATTCCGAACCACAAACACCCATGCCACCGGCAGGATTAGAACCTGAAGTACTAAAGGCCAGAGCCCTAGAAAATTGGCCATCATGCCGCACAGGTTAGTTGTTTGTATTATTCTTTATTGTTAAGAGGTGATTTCTTTTAATATAATATTATTGATTTATTTACACATTAATTTTTACTGTAACGTTTACATTACATATATTTGTGAGAGTGCAATAATTGTAATCATGATTTACTTTCTGATTTATACACTAATCTGATTTGTACAAGGTTGTAAACTGCCACGTGAGAAAGAAGACACTAATTTTTTACAATCTAGAGAACTTGTAAGTAGCTGTCATGGCTCCAGTAAATAGAAATAAAACTTCAGTGAAGGTGAAGAGAATTATGATGTTCCAGTATCAATAATATATCATAGAATTAAAGAAAGAAAGTGCAATATAGGTTGGGGCTATAGGTTGGGGCTCGGCATGTTGAATTGCCTACGGAGGTAGAAGATAGTGCACTAAGGAACTTTATTAGAATATCACAACTGAGTTTCCCTCGGGTTATTTATTTATTTTTTTGTTTGTCGTTCTACAGTCATTTTCTGAGCACTTTGTCTAATTATACCAGAATCTACAGTTTAACATGTATTCCGAACAACTATTCACCGCCATGAATCCATGCCACCGCCAGGATTTGAACCTGTAACACAAAAGACTAGAGTGCTACCCAATTGGCCATCAGACCTCTCGCTCCTTTTAAACAAGAATTCAAGAATTCATTGATGTCAATGAACTTCAGCCCAAACATCGACAGGGCTTTCCAGGGAATGACTGGTGCCTAGGATTTATGAAAATGACATCAACCAATCTCTATAAAAAAATCCATAACTTTTGCAGAAATCACGAAATTATGTCAGGGGATCCATTTGTTAATTAGGAGTTTTATGGTACTGTAAAACACTCGAAACACTGAGTTGATAAAGATTGTGCGTATATGATGTACAACATTGAGGAAACAGTCAATCTCTGTCAATGATCCGCCCTGGTTTAGAGCCATTGTATATTATTGCTAATGAAATGGTAAAACAATTGATAAACTTACATCAGAAAAGTGAATTAACATTTCATGTTGATTTTTTTTCACATTGTTTTCTGAAAAAGTGTAAGAAAGTGAAACTTATAAAATTCGTTTGCATATACTCCAACTGACAGTAAGGCACGCGGTTTGTAAAAGTTATCTTCATAAAAAATTTAATTAATTTACAGGAGGTGTTTCCCAATTTCTTTACTTTTTGATGGTCCAGGTTTTCCCGAAGCTCAGTTTGTCGAATTCCAGCTAGTACATTTTGCAAATTAGAAAATATTTATTCTTCTTGTTCTCGTTTAGTAAAATAAATAAAGTACAAATTTTTAAAAATTGTCTTCATCAGGTAATAATTTCATTAATTAATTTAATGAAGGGTTTTCATGCTCCTTCGATTCTCGGAGTTTTTGCTTAATCCATTTTATTTTAAACTCAGTGTATCAAATTCTAATAAGTAAATTTTGCCAAATAAGCATAACATAGAAATAATGCTACGTTAATACAAATAAAGTAACGTAAATACAGATAACGTTACGTTAATACAAATAAAACTCGCATTTAATATCATATAAAACGTAATTGAACAAATTTAACTAATAAACTGAAGACAACTATCATCATTTCCATTTTCAAGTTAGCCATACTAATTTCTTCTTACCTAAAAGCAACCGAACAATTCCGCTTCACATACATAAGAAATATCAAATGAAATTAAAGTTTTCTAATTGAAATTGAAATTATCAAATTATTTTGCCATATATTTTATTCACAATTTTTTTTTTTTTTGTACTGTTCGCAGACGACAAAGTGTACAGTTTTTAAACTGCTGAACTAAAAGTGTGTTATCTACATTAAAAAAATTATAAAAATTATAAAAAAAAATTACTCAATTTCATTTTTCTTTTTTTCTTCTCAACTGTAACTAATATTTTAAATTAAAGACGTTATTTTATTATAAAATTTTATTTTCACAATTTTGTAGAATTAGTTTTTAAAATGCAGTGTGATATTAATAAAAATTATTTCAAGGAATCTATTTTTAAATTTCATGTAAAAGAAAAATTGTAAAAATTTTGCAAATAAATTAGTTGCTTTTTTTTTCTTCTGTAAGGTAGTCTTGTTGCAATGAAATATAAAATCTTTAAAAAAACTTTTAATGAATTGATTAGAAACAGATTTTAATGATTTAGAAACAATTTTACAAACAATTTGCTTAATAACATTTGCTATTTTTATAATTTATTATTTCACTTATATATCTATTAAAGTTTTATTTTATCATAATCAAGAGGTTTCTATAAATCTTTAAAGTCTATTTGCTCCTAAGTCATCAAAATCCTTTTTAACACCCTTCTAAAACCTTAGACATAAAATTATATGCGCATAACTTCTCACAGACAATCTCATCTGCCATGAAATTGAAATTTCCAGATGTCAAAACTCTACGTCAAATGAAGCTCCAGAAATTTAACGCTCTACAAATGCAGCATTTGATTCCCGATTTGACCATCGCTGATCTCAAACGCATTAACCTTTACAAAGTTAGCTTCAAACATATCTTGCTGAAAACGCATTTATCTCAAATTAACCATTCTTATTAATGAAATTAAATAATCGTCCATACTATTTGATGGCCACAGTACTGGACCTTCTATTCATCAGAAATCGGCACGCATTGTTACTCTCTGTGACAGATTTTATTCGATTCCTTTGCAGCTTCAATTATCGTTTGGTCGACTCTGGGAAGGGGTGGAGGAGGGGGTGGTCGACGATGAGTGAATCTTAGAGGGATGGGGCTGGTGAATTCCCGGAGTTTGTATTATACACATATCTATCTATCTGTATATATATTAGGAGGAGGCATACCTCCAAGAGATACGGGTACAGCGATAGAGAAAGGAAATCAGATTTTGTGTCATTTACTCTCGTTTCCGTGAATCTGGCATCGCGGCTAAAATGGACGCTCGAGGCGCCGTCTGGGGAAATTAGCGGTAACTGCTCGAAATATCGCTGCTGTCATTTTTGGAACGGGAGTTTTGCGATATTAGATGAGAGTTTGATTTGGGGAACGCTTTTCGTAAGGGATGGTGGGATGTGGGTGTGAGGGGGGATGTAATGACGTGGCGTTATCTTTCTCTAAATTATTTTGACATGTATTTTCCGACGGTTGGCTTTAATTTGGGAGTTAAACTTGCACCGGAGTGGGTAAATGAACCAGCTGTATTACTCTGCTGGTGGTTTGGTATCTAGTTTAGACGTGTTATCGGGTTTTCTTAAGTTATGTGGCGATGTGGAATCTATTTTGGGTTTAATGTTTGAGATTTAAAAAGAATCTTGTATTTTTTTGAGAAACTTTTCTTTTTCCTTTTAAAATTTATAGATTTTGTAATGATTAAAATAAAATTTAGAGATACATGAAATTTTTTTTACATAAACTGATGCATCTTAGAAGTGATGACAGAAACTAATGTATATATTTTTTTTTTGTAAGTCATCAGTTCTTTTTATGAATGTTTCAGAAAGTTACAGAAAAAAAATTTTTTCTAGAAAATAATTAAATTTTTGTAGTTTTTAAATGCCAAGCAGATTTTAGCTGCTTCGATTCTACTATCGAACAGTAAATAAGGTTTGGTGTGATTTGGTTTGTTCGCTCTACGGTCATTTATTTGTACACTTTAGTCTAGCTAGACAGGGGCCTACAGTTTAACGTGGATTCCAAACCACTCACAAATATCTATGCTACCGTCAAGATTCGAACATGAAGTCTGTGGTACCAAAGGCCAGAGCGCTAGCAACTGGTCATCAGAACTGGCCATCAGGCCACACAATAAATAAGGAGCAGATTCATCATCTCCCCACACGATACATAATTATTTAAGGTATTATTAAGCTTCAACCACATTTCTTATGGTTAATGTGTTTTGAAAATTAAACATTCTTTCAATGAATATCGCATGCTTTAACCGCATTTCTTATGGTTAATAAATAACGCAGATATAAAACACTAATAAAACGTAGATATAAATCTTACATCCATGCTATCATATTATTGGCAAAGGATATGATTTCTACTCTGCAATTCAGTACAATATATTCTGCCTTTTTATAAAATATTTATTTTTTAAATATTTACATCTGTTTAATATAATCATAGCATGCAATAAAAAATAAATACTAGAAATATATAAAAGAAAAACTTGAGGCGGAATATTATAAAAATGAGATAAGTATCTTAGGATTTAATAAATTTTTTTGTAATAATAGCAATGTCAAAAGTGATAATTCAAATCTTTTGTTATATTTCTTTAATTAATGCATCCAAAATGATTACTCATATGTATGTATTGGTACTTATAGACATACTCTTTTTGAAAAATTATCAAGCTACAATCAAATTAATTTGTTTAATGCATTTTGAAAATAGAACACACTTTAGATAATAAATATCCTAGACATAAAAACACAAATAATATGCAGATTTTATATAGAACACCATGTAGATTAAATGCTAATCAATAAATCCTACATCCAAATTACCATATTATTGAATCTGACCTTTTAATCTGCTATGAAATACACAATGTATTCTACCTTTTACTTGATAAAATATTTATTTTAAATATTTACATTTATTTTATATAATCTTTATATACAATAAAAAGATAAATACTGAAAAAATATAAAAGTAAAAGGTTTTTGATGCGTGATATTATAAAAGTTGATAATAATATTTTAGGGTTTGATAAAAATTTTGTAATAACAAAGTGCAAAAGTGATAATTCAAATCGATTTGTTTTAATTAATGCATAAAAAAATTGATTTACCCCAGATATGTATCAGTACTAATAGGCAAACTCTTTTAAGGTATTATCAGACAACAACCACATTTACTTTGTTTAATTCATTTTGAAAATGGAACACGCTTTTGATAATAAATATCGTAGATATAAAGCACTAATAATAAGTAGATATAAATCCTACATCCAAGGTAGCATATTATCTGATTTTCTAATCTGCAATAAAAATACAACAATATATTATACCTTTTTATATTTAATATTTAAAATACAACAACATGTTATTTACAACAATATGCTACTGTAATTATTATAATATATTGTTGTATTTCAACGATAATAATTGTAATAATATGTTTTTGTATTTCTCTATATTGTATTTCAACAATACTAATTGTAAAAAAATTTGTTGTTGCATTTTAATACATTGTTGTAATTTATTTATATATTTCAACATATTACAACAATATATTTAATATATTTAATATTTTTTACCCTTTTTTTATTTCATATATAAAATATTTATTTTTAAATATTTACTTTATTAAACTAAAGATTGGTTACATTCCCCGTTTTAATCATTATAAATATTTGAAAATTTTTTATAAAAATTGTAATAATAATGTAATTGTAAAATTGGCATATATTGTTACGGGCCACGATCTGTACATTCCTGTGATAAAAATATGCAAAAACGCTTGAGTGTTAAAGAAAATTCAAAGAGGATGTGACATTTGAAGAGAATGCTTCTCATCTTGATCAAAAGTGTCAAGTTGTGACGTCAGAGAGTATTTATTGCTGCTGTCTAATATTAAAGAAAAGTTGTCGATTGTGAAAAAAAAAAGTCACAAAAACCAAGGTTTCGATGGGATGAAAATATATACGAATATACGTAATAATTAATTGGTGGAGCCTAATGGCTGAGTGGCTAGATACTCGGCGCTCGGTGCCACAGGTTTTGGGTTCGAG
Organism: Caerostris extrusa; assembly: GCA_021605095.1. Lineage (NCBI taxonomy): Eukaryota > Metazoa > Arthropoda > Arachnida > Araneae > Araneidae > Caerostris > Caerostris extrusa. The sequence goes on from BPLR01006618.1 coordinate 55,923, forward strand.
TCCCGGCGGTGCCATGGATGTTTGTAGTGATTCGGAAACCACTTTAAACCATAGGTCCCGGTCTAATAGGATCGAGAGCGTTGTGGGGGTAGTGTTACTCGCGTCCCTAGCATATCTTCAAGCTACACGTGCCTCCTGGGTAGTGCTAAATGAGTAACAGCGGTGAAGCCCTTGCTTATGGCATAAAAAGACTAACTGTCTCTGTATTGACAGCTGCATTAGAACAATAACATAATTGGTTATACAGCGATTTAACAAATCTTATAAAACAAATATCTTGTAAACATTGCAAAGTTTGATTATGTAGAAATATGGTGCATATGTGTTTAATTTGTTTAATAAATCATTTAAATAACGTCTTTAATGTTTCCATCTGGTATGTACAAATAACATAAAAATACAAAAATTAAGATATATATGTTTGGAAATGTCCATTTTTTTTCTGTAATAGTAATAATCTGTAATGATAAGTAACGCGTGCTTAAAGCCATTTATTAATCCTTAAAAGTTATAAATTTTGTTATAGCTTAACTGTAAGCAATTACTAATTAACAATAAAGTACATTTATTTAGAAACAAAAATTCTGACAACACATACACAAATTTAAACATTTTAAAAGGATAAATGTTGTGGATTTTTTTTTTTTTGCAAATTATAGCTATTCTTGAATGATTAAATATGCAAATCACAGCTTTTTGATCAAACAATATAATAATTCTTCTATCTTTTCTTTACTCAAAATCTTTGTGTTCAGCAATTATACCGACTTTACTTTTCAAATCCTCTTTTTTAAAAATAACACGGCAATTCAACAAGCTCTAATTTTAAGTAAATTTCTCACGTCTGTTTGTCCATCTAGCATTAAAGCACTTTTTAAATAAAGCATTTCTTATTCTCTAAATTTCTCTGAGAAATTGTCTTAAATTAAAAAAGGGGAAACGTCGTTAGAAAGCGCTATAAAAATTCCCACAGCGTCTTGGGCAAACTCGGATTTCACATCTGAATGTGAAATCATCTTGCATTTAAAGCAAAGTTTCTTGGCGTTAAAAAAAATATATATTAAAGCCCATTTTTTTTCGCGTATACTTGTGGGATGCATTTAAATTCCTTTTGCACACAAAGACAAAAATGTAGAATCTCAGCTTCTAAGGCAAATTTTAATCCACTTTAATTCAGGAGAATAAATCTTTGCTCATGGTATTAAAAAAAAAGCTACAGATTTACTAATTGGAAATGGTCCAACCATGATTTGATTGATTAGATTGAGCTTAGACAAAAATTGGGTCGTGGTTCATTCTAAAAAAATTAAATCACTGGTTGGATCTCCATTTGTTTCAATGTGGTTAGTTTGTGGTACATCGGTGGGCCTCATGATTCACTTATCTATGCCCCGAACAGGCAACTGATAAATACGATAGAGTATAGATAGAAATAATAGAGCCAACTAATTAGATAGAGTAGACAAAAATTAGGTCGTGGTTCATTGTAAAAAAAGAAGTCACTGGTTGGATCTCTATTTGTTTTAATGTAGTTAGTTTGTGTAATGTCGGTGGGCTTCATTTCATGGATCATTTATGTATGTCACGAACATTCAACTGATAAAGACGATAGAGCACAGACAAAAAATTTGCGTCGTGGTTCATTCTAAAAACGAAGTTACTGGTGGGATCTCCATTTGTTTCAATGTGGCATCGGTGGGCCTCATGGTTCACTTATGTATGCCACGAACAACCAATTGATGAAGGGGAGATAATCGATATTGCCAAAACTAATAATTTAAACTCCCTTTTATTTGCGTGACATATGCGAGAAGACACAGAAAACTCCCCCAGAAAGTCAACTGTTTATGCGAGACTTATACACATCATCATAATGGTCATCAAATATCCTCGTTTCTAAGAGCAATGATTGCAAAACTTTTTGTAATAATAAAAGTGCAAAAGTGTTAACTCAAATCGATTTGTTTTAATTAATGCATAAGAAATTAATTTCTGACAAATATGTATTGGTACTAATAAGCAAACTCATTTATGGTATTATCAGACTACAATCACATTTACCATGTTTAATGCATTTTGAAAATGGAACACGCTTTTTATAATAAATATCGTAGATATAAAGCATTAATAATAAGTATATATAAATCCTACATCCATGCTACCATATTATTAAAGCCCATTTTTTCGCGTATACTTGTGGATGCATTTTAATTCCTTTTGCACAAAAAGAAGATTTTAAGACACAGATGTGGAATCTCATCTTCTCAGGCTATTTTTAATCCACTTTAATTCAGGAGAATAAATCTTTGCTAGTCGCATTAAAAAACCTATAGATTGACTAATTGGAAATGGTCCAACCATGACTTGATTGATTAGATAGAGCATAGACAAAAATTGAGTCTTGGTTCATTCTAATAAAGATGTCACTGGTTGGATCTCCTTTGTTTCAATAGAGTTAGTTTGTTTAGGTATGTATTTCTGGTTTTCTGTAGTTATTATATGCAATGGCAGTTTGACAAGTTTTCAGTACTATCTGTACTATTAGAGAAAAGGGACAAAAAGAAAAAGCAAACGTTTGATCTCCATTTGTTTCAAAGGGGTTAGTTTTTTGTGGGACATCGGTGGGTCTCATGGTTCACTTATGTTAGCCAACTGATGAAGGGAGATTACCGACGTTGGGCAGAACTCATAGATTTAACTTATTCGTATTTGCGTAACGCATCAGAGAAAACCAGGAAAAGCTCCCCCCAGATAGCCGACTATTTATACGAGACGCTTATACACATCATCATAATGATCCTCAAGTAACTTCGTTTCTGAAAGCAATGACTGCAACTAACACCATTAGCAGATTCGTATTTGAAATTTCCTGCTCGCTATCTGCTCATCAATTTAGCCCATTTTAAAATTATTGTTAAGTATGTATCTCTGGTTTACTGTAGCTTAATATATGTAATGCCAGTTTGGCACGGTTTTTGGTGGCCATCTGTAGAATTGGTGAGAAAGGAAAGACGAAAACCAAGGGTTTGATTCTATTTGTTTCAATGAGGTTATTTTTTGTGAGACATCTGTGGTCTTAGACCTCCCGGTTCACTTATGTATGCCAAGAACAGCCAATTAATGAAGGGATATTACTGATATTGGGCAGAATATAAATTTAACTCCCTCTTATTTGCGTGGCATATGTGAGAAAGCACGGAAAAGCTCCCACCAGACAGCCGACTGTTTATGCGAGATTGATTAATTATAATTGAATTCAGTGATGTTTTGAACAAATTGAATGATTTTTTAAACTTTTGTTTTAAATTGCAAATTATTGTAAATTTAATATTTCTAAATATTGGGTATTTTTATTATATTAACAAAAAAAAAAGACATTTCTAATATTTTAAGTAATTATTTATGTATTAATTACTATTAGATATTAATTTGTATAACTTTCCGCTGTATTTTGCTGTTTATTTTTGTAAGGCAGAATTTGTCTCTGGTAGTTGCCTTTTTTGATTAATAAAAATTAATACAATATACGTATATATATATAAACCGTCTTTCTGTTTAAATACTTGTAAAAAGAGCCAAACTTTGATGCAGCTCAAATTTTAATACGATAAAAACGAAAAATATTGACCGGGACACTTTAATCTTTCGTAAAAAAAAGCACACTGCACTTTATAACTACTCTATTATGCCCATACAAAGAAAATAAATATGTGTAACGAAGGATTAATCTGTTGACATAAAGATCATTTTCAGGACACGCATCATAAAATTTTCATTTGTTTGATTTGATAGTTGAATGACAAAATCGATTGACTTCAATCTTATTGCTTGAAGAGTATGTGCAATTAAAGAGATTGGAAAATCCTTTCGGCAAGTTTTTTTTTTTTAATAACAGACATAATAATTGATTTAATGATACTCAATTCAAAAATGAAAGTGCTGATTTAAAAGATTAAACTATAAATACATTTAAAAAAAGCAATAAAACAACAGAGCACAATTCTTCCCACTCCAGAGTCGTAATAAACACAACAAACAATGCTTTCGAGCCCTTTCGGAAAACAACGCACAGCTCTCTGATACTCATTTTTATGCAATTTGCAATTGCATATAATTAAGAAGCACCGGAATCCCCTTTCAGAAAATCCACTTAAAGCAATTAGTCTGGCAATAAATATTGCAATTATTTTCTTTTGGAAGGACTCCACCGCAATTTGTTATCTGTCTCGGGGAGTTTGTCGATGGATATTGTGGGAGTTCCATCGAATTTATTTGTCTTCCACCCTCGAAATTGCTTTTTAAGTATTTTGCAATTAATTTCAACATGTGGTAAATTGCAAAACCTACCAAAACGACATAAAACATACACGAATAATTGCTGTAATAATAAGATTTGCTTATTGTCCTATCGTCTGCTCGTAACATTAATCAGGATTGTTTGTTAAAAATGTTTCGGGTAGGATTCAATTTCTTGAATATTTTGAAAACAAGAAAATGTTGCTTCCCAGTGACAATGTGAGCATCAGTGTGCAAGAGGGCTCAGTTTCACATAATCTAATGACCTTCATTGCTGTCTCTATTTTCAGAAAAGAAGGAGATTCATTGGCAATTGCGATCTCGTACATAAGAGTCTACATGGGCATCTGCAGTTATATTGCCTATGTAATTTTTCAGGTTTTTGGCTGCGATGGCCGGCTCACGAAGCTTAGCGATATACAACAAGAAACGCTTAAAATGCACACTGAGATACAAAAATATCTAATTTTAAGAGGAATTATAAATAGTTATATTCCTAGATTTTCCAAAAGAATCATAAATAGCTAAATTTATTGATTTTGAAGAGGAATCGCGAATGATATTTGTAAAATTTTAAGGAATTATTTATAGATTAATTTCTATTAGATATTAATTTGTATTTTACTGTTTATTTTTGTGAGATTGAATTTGTCTGTGGGTAGTTGCATATTTTAATTAATAAATATTTGAATATTAATGCGCAAAAAAATATATAAAGCTATCTTTTGTGAAAATACGTAGAAAAGGTACCAAAGGGCGATGCAATTATAATTATAACACGATAAAGACGAAGGATAAACACTGAACACTTTGATCTTTTGCAATGAAAAAATGCATGGCATTTTATAACTATTCTATGGTGCCCATACAAAGAAAATAAATTTGTGTAATGAATTGATATTTGGAATAATTTAAAAGAATTATTTATGTATTTATTACTATTATATATTACTTTTGTATAACTTATCAACTATATTTTACTGTTTATTTTTGTTAGGCGGAATTTGTCTGGGGGTAGTGGCATTATTTGATTAATAAATATATGTATATATAACTATTTTTTATTTAAATACTTGGAAAAAAAAGAGAGATTACAGCTCTATTGATCTTTCATAATAAAAAGTGCCCTGTATTTTATTACTGACTTATGGTGCCCATACACGGAAAATAAAATATGTGTAATGAAGGGTTAATCTGTTGACATAAAGCTCATTTTTTAGGACGTGCATCATAAAATTTTCCTTTGTTCGATTTGATAGTTGAATGACAAAATCGATTGGCTTCAATCTTCAAATTGCTTGAAGAGCCAGTGTAATTAAAGAGATTGGAAAAGTCCTTTCGGCAAGGATTTTTTTAATAACTGAAATAATAATTGATTTAATGATACTCAATTCAAAAATTAAAAGTACTGATTTAAAAGATTACACTATAAATACATTTAAAAAAAGCAAAAAACAACAGGGCACAATTCTGCCTTCTCAAGAGTCGTAATAAACACAACAAACAATGTTTTCGAGCTCTTTTCGGAAAACAACGCACAGCTCTCTGGATATCATTTTTATGCAATTTGCAATTGCATATAATTAAGAAGCACCGGAATCCCCTTTCAGAAAATCCACTTAAAAAGCAATTAGTCTGGCAATAAATATTGCAATTATTTTCTTTTGACGGACTCCACCGCTATTTGTTATCTGTCTCGGGGGAGTTTGTCGATGGATATTGTGGGAGTTCCATCGAATTTATTTGTCTTCCACCCTCGAAATTGCTTTTAAGTATTTTGCAATTAATTTCAACATGTGGTAAATTGCAAAACCTACCAAGACGACATAAAACATGCACGAATAATTGCTGTAATAACATTTGCTTATTGTCCTATCGTCTGCTCGTAACATTAATCAGGGTTATATGTTAGAAATATTTCGGATAGGATTCAATTCTTACATAATTTGAAAATAAGAAAATGCTGCTTCTTAGTGGCAACCTGAGCATCAGTGTGCAAAAAGACCTGTGATTAAAAAATTCTACTGGTGTCCATTGCTGTCCCTATTTTCAGAAATGAGAAGACTCACTGGCTTTTGTGACCACGTTCGTAAGAATCTAGCATCTTCAGTTAGAATGGCCGAGTGGCTAGGCGCTCTGGCACTCGGTACCACAGTTTCGGATTAGATCCCGGTGTTGCCATGAATGTTTGTAGGGATCAACTTTAAACAGTAGGTCCCGGTCTAAGATGATAGTAGAGCGTTGCGGGGGTATTGTTACCCGAGTCCGTAGCTTATCATCAAGCTACACGCACCTTCTGTGCAGTGATAAGTGAGTAACGTCAGTGCAGCGCTTGCCTTAAAGCATCAAAGACAACTGTCTGTTTGTCAGCTGCATTAGAATAAAAAAATTAATTTTTAAGAGGAATTGTAAATAGTTATATGCAACGATTTTCAAGAAGAATTATAAATAGTCAAATGCATAAACGATCTAAAAGAATAATTAATAATAGTTAAATATATCTATTTTCAAGAATAATTATTGATTGCCAAGATAGCAATGTCAATTTTCGATATGCTTTTAAATGGTGATAATCGAAAGAACTTTTTTTTGCCAACCCAATACAAAAACTTTTAATGCATAGACTTCTAGAAAGAATTAGAAATAGTAAAATTCATCGATGTTCTAGAAAATAGAAAGGAATCCTCCATTTTCTAGAAGAATTAGAAATAATTAAATATATCGATCTTTAAAAGAAATTAGAAATATTTAAATTCAGCGATTTTCAAGAAAAACTGGAACGCAATATGATTTGCTGTCTAATTTTTAGTATGATTAAGTATTTTGTAATTTATTTTGGTTGCTTGTATTTTGTAAAATAATCAGCAAAGATCAAACAAATGGTAAGAATAAATTTAATCTTTTTTTTTTAATAGAAAATAAATTTTGTTGTGTAATTTCTTTCAAACTGCGTAAAATATAGCTGTGTATGAGAAATATTTTGCGGAGTTTTATTTTAAAATTTGATGGCTTTGCAGAATAAAAATACATAAACTGAACAGAATAAAGGTTAATTTTTATTTGTGATGAAAATTAAAAATATTTTTGCATAATATGATTAATAATCAATTTTAAGAAAATATTAAACACGTACCGATTAATTTTGTAACACGATACAAAGAATGATAAATACAAAGAATGATAAAATTATTTCTTTAGGAATGCTACTTTAACTTTTAACATTAATTATAGTTAAAAGTGACCGAAACAAGAAATAAAACAAACAAGAAATAATAATAAATAAAATAAAAATAGGAAAAACAAAAATCACATTAGACTTAAAAATACACATCTAAAATTACACACGCTAAAAATACAAAAATCTAAACAAAAAAATTAATTAAAAATTGTAATACATAATTTTCACTCTCATATACGGTATTTAAATACATACAATGCTTTGCATGCGATGGAAGCTATAGAAAATTCAATTGTATTTTTAGAGTATTTTGGCTGTTAAAATAAAAGTTAAATCAGTTTTTAGGTCTGTATCCCATTGAATTGATAAAATAAATAAAATAAAAATAACATAAAATCACATTAGACTTAAAAATACACATCTAAAATTACACACGCTAAAAATACAAAATCTAAAAAAAAATTAATTAAAAATTGTAATACATAATTTTCACTCTCATATACGGTATTTAAATACATACAATACTTTGCATGCGATGGAAGCTATAGAAAATTCAATTGTATTTTTAGATTATTTTGGCTGTTAAAATAAAAGTTAAATCAGTTTTTAGATCTGTATCCCATTGAATTGATAAAATAAATAAAATAAAAATAAAATAAAATCACATTAGACTTAAAAAATACACATCTAAATTACACACGTTAAAAATACAAAATTTAAGAAAATTTCCTTCAAAAGAATTAAAAACTGTAATATATAATTTTCACTTTCATATAAGGAACTTAAATCCATACAATAATTTGCCTGCGAAGAAAACTATAGAAATGCAGATTTATGTTTAGAGTATTTTGTTCTTTAATTGTCCACTAATTGCTGTCTTTACTTGCTGAAGGTGTATAGGTGTTTTTGGCCTATAAAATATTGAATTGATAAGAACATTTAAAAATGCAGAACTTTTTAATTTATTTATTTTTCATTTTTAGTTGTATAAAAAAATATAGCAAATAAAATGGAAAACAAAATACCGTAAAATACAATTTTTTATTTCATATAAGATTTTTAAATACCTGCAATACTTTGCATGCGAAGGAAATTAAAAATGCCGTTGTATGTTTACAGTATTTTGTTCACTAAGTACTGTCTTTGCTGAAGGTAATAGGTGTTTTGTCTATACCCCGTTGAATTGTTAGGAACAATTAAAAGTGCAAGTCTTTTAATTAATTTATTTACTTTCATTTTTTAGTTGAATAAAAAAAGTATTGCAAAAATAAAAAAATAAATAAAATATTGTAATATATAACTTTCATAGATGGTATTTAATTACATACAATACTTTGTATACGAAGGCAACTATAGAAAGTACAATTGTATGTTTAGAGTATTTTGGTCATTGCATGCGAAAGAAACTATATAAAATGCAGTTGTATGTTTAGAGGATTTTGGCATTAATTGTCTACTAATTTTACCACCACTAATACCACTAACTCCACTTTACCACTAACTAATCCACCACTGTCTTTATTTGCTGAAGGGAAAAGGTATTTTCGTCTATAACCCATTGAATTGTTAATAACATTTAAAAATTCAAGTCTTTTTAACTAATTAAGTAATTTATTTTCATTTTTAGTTGCATAAAAGTATTGCAGAAATTAAGAAAAAAATTAATTTCAAAATAGTTGATGAATCTACGAGAGGCAAGGCTTATGGTATTGGAACAGTATAAAGAAGTCGCCAGTAACGTATCAATTTCTATTTTACAGCAGGGAAGCATCACAGTTTAGGAGTGCAATTAAGCCTCGATTTTTAATGTTTATAATTGAATTATAAAACTTAATAGAGATTTTAAAAATAAATTAGCGGATTACTAGGGAGGTGAATTGCACGTTTGACGTCCTCATTAGTGAAGTGCCAAGGCGAATAGGTAATCATTCGTAGGACTTTATTTACAAGTCTTTGAATGATTTCCATATTTGTGCGTGCTTCAGAGCCCCAAACCAGATTAGCATAGGTAATTACTGGGCGCATGTAATACATGTAATTTAAGCATTTATTTGCAAGAGAAATTTTGAATCACGATTGATGAGTGAATAGAAGATGCGCTACATTTTATTGAATTCAATACGAAGGCTGTTGATATGAGGAAGATAAGAGATTCTTGTAATTATAGGAGTAGTAGCTGTGCTTGCTGGTGCACCGAACTCTATCTGCTGTCTTTGTTTAATGAAAAGCATAGGTGCTTTGCATCTGGTAATTTATTCCATGGAAATCAAATCTATATTCAAATCTTTATACAATGTCATATTCTATGGTATACCAAATCTATAGATGCTTTATTTTCAAAAGCTTTATTTGTTTTATAATATGAAATAACCGCAGTTGTTCACGAATTTGACAAAGTAAAATTATTTTTGATTTGATCATTTTATCAAATCATTTTATAAAATCATTTATTTGCGAGAGACAATTTTTAATTGCGATTGATAACTCAATAGAAGATGCGCTACATTTTATTGAATTCAATACGAAGAATTATTTATTGAATTCAATATGAAATAACACAGTTGTTCACGAATTGACAAAGAAAAAAATCATTTTTGATTTGATTATTTTATCAAATCCTTTTGATAAAATTATTTATTTGTAAAAGACACTTTTTATCATTATTAATAACTGAATAAAAGATGCGCTATAATTTATTGAATTCAATACATATTGTTGTTGATATGAGGAAAATAAGAGTCTTGTAATTATAGGTGCAGTAGCTAGCTTAAGGAGTATCTTGGTGGTGCAGTGAACTCTATCTGCTGTCTTTGTTTAATGAAAAGCATAGGTGCTTTGTATCAGGTAATTCATTCTGTGGTAGATCAAATCTATATTCATATCTTTGTACAATGGTATATTCCATGGTAGATCAAATCTATATTCAAATCTTTGTACAATGGTATATGTCATGGCAGACCAAATCTATAGATGCATTATTTTCAAAAGGTTTATTCAATTGCCCTATTAGTTCACACTCTCCCTATATATATCTTGTTCAAATTTTCAGTCGTTAATAAAATACTTTTTATTCATCCACTCAAGCTCAAATACATTTTTTTGAACTTGTATTGGTGACACTTGATGTTAATACAGTTTTTCGAATATTAATTCATTAATTAATTTTGGTTTTACATGGGAAAAAAAAATTTCTCTTATATTTGTAATTATTTAATAAAAAGTAACTAAAATAGAATATTTCTTTGTTAACCTAAGTAGGAATTGACATTAAAAATTTTTTGATTACTTATTTGTTTTATAATATGAAATAAACAAAGTTGTTCACGAATTGACAAATAAAAAAATCATTTTTGATTTGATTTGATTTCTGGACATCGCATCGTGCTGGTATGATTACTTTTCGAATTATTGATTTTCACTACTTTTGAATTTTATATTTTTGTTGATTCAATTTATTAAATTGGTTTAAAACATTTTTATTTTGTAAATAACAATTTGTCCTTCATTCAATTGCATCACGTACCATTGCAATCGTATACATATTATTGTTTTCGTCCATATCCTCAAAAACAAACACTCCTTGAGGCCAACAGTTTCAATAAAATGTACTGTAAGTTAATCAAAATAATTCCATTGTTAGAATCAACCCACATCTCTGGGGAATGGCAACTTCAGAAGCTTATCTTATTTTGGTCCCTTTACGAAAGAACTGATCATCTTCGATCAACTAGTCCATTGTTTAAGATCAAACACTGGGGGTCGAGCAGTTTGTCGACGAGGGGACGACTGAAAGTCCCCAATTCGATCTTAATTCGATCGTGCTGCGGTTAAGGTTAACTCGTAGACCAATTGTCCTTTCCTGACCTAGGGGACACTGGAGGGGAATACTCGTTCCACATTACCGGGGGTCTATCGGGAATTGCATAGGGAATGGTTGGTCATTTTTCTTTTGTCTTTGTGTTGTACCCTTTGTTCTTTGTGGTTTAGCAATTTACCGTCTGCTTAAGTTAATTGGAAAAAAAACTTTGTTCGAGTAAAAAAAAATAATGTTATGTCACCGAATCCATGATTTCTATTTACAATTGGAGATTATATTTCTGTCCACAATTTTAACTACCTAAATAAATTCCATTGTCTTTTACTTTTATAAACAAGGGCAAAAGTAATTCATTCGAATTTTTTTTATAATTACTAAATATATTTTTTTGAAAATTTCTTGCGATTTTTTTATAAATGCCATCTTATGAGATCCTTTAGAAAATATATGAATACCCTATTAAAGCAATTCGTGACTCAGTGGCAACATGCGCAGCTAGAATGTAAAAGGACTTAGGTTGGAATTTGTTGGCGGTACCTTTTGCTGTAACTGTTTTCAGGAACGAATTTAATTGTGAGAACATGTGTAAAAGCATTTCGCATCGATAAAAGATACTTGGAGGGAATCTTGTTTTTAATTTTCTTGCAAATAACATGAGAATTCGGAGTAATTTCTCTAAACATTCTCGCGGAAAGCAATGTCGTCACGCACTGGTGCTGTGTTCTTGCATCAATTAAGCAGAGATGAAGCTCACTGATGTTCAATAAGGATTTAAAACAAGTGCAAATAAGGTGCAAGAGTGTTAGGGTTCTATTCATCGTTTGTTGCAATTTCGCCCAAGCAAATGAGGGACGATTAACCTTAAAAGCCCTCTCAAAAGGTAATCTCTTCTCCTTGTCGGCTGTAGGTTGTCGTTGTTCAAAAAGGTTAAAATTGGGCTTATTTGCCAGCCAGAGGAGTTCAATAACTCTCCTTTCCTCAATTTGTTATGACATTCGCTTTAACATTGTATTGAAAATAAAAAGAGCCGTTTCCAAATAGTAGCTAACGGCTAGGTAACAAAATATTGTATAATATTGCTTAAAAGGTATCACTAAAGGTTGCATTTATCAATATCAGTGAGTCAAGACCAACTATGTTCAGATCATATTTCCTTCTCAAACAGATTTCACAGTTGAAACAATATACTGCCTCATATAACGTGATTCTTCGCTCCTAATCATGATCAGTCATTGTTCTATAATCCACAGACATTTTACATTAATTTAATCATCCTAAAATTATTAACTATGGGTTTAAGATGTTGCAACTCTCTCATCCAACGCAGTTATTTCTGCAGACATATCTCCGATACCCATTATGGGTATGTACTGGAATCACTTTCAAAGACTAAGAGTCTATATCAAGAATTTTTAATAATTAACTGTTTTGACACGGACTATTTATTATTTTACTTCTCTTACTGTACTCAAATTTTAATTCCTTGACGTTGATATTTCCTACTAGACCAATTCCACGTGATACCTGAAAATCATTAGAAACATGACGTATGGCAAGATTGAATTAGTGGATATCAGTAACCACGCCCGTTACTGTCTTACTCAGTTCACGCAGTGCAGTTATTTAATTAGCTCTCGCAGTATACATATATTTTTATCCTGTTTTTTTTTTTATTATTATTCCCTGCCAATAAGCGTTTCCGACGTATGACCTATTCTTCTTAATTTCTAAACCATATTCTATTATTAATGGCAATATAGAGTTAGAGTTATAGAGGGAATATAGAGTTAATTGTTAACCAGTATCACTTTGTAATAGTCAACTAGTCTAGTGAACGATTTTTCTTTTTTACACAACACAAAGCAATGGCGATCAATAAGTATACTAGAAGACAACAACACAAAGGTGTCATTTTTATTTCTATTTTTTTGAATGATTTAAAAAAAAAATACTTTTTAAAAGAGTGACTCTTTTAAACAAAATTATTTACCATAATATTTTATTTATGCATTAACTTATAAGTTAAGTACTTCATTTTTAGTGTTCTGAATTAAGTAATTGGTTGTAGCGCCATTTCTGAACAGCTGGAAATTAAATACCGTAGAGCACCGATCTCGCAGATAAATAATTTTTATAACACTTTAGAGGATATTTAAGAAAGATTGCAGTAAAAAAAATATTATTAAAATCATTACATTTCAAAACTTTTAAACATACAATATTCATATGTTTATATTTAAGAAAGATTGCAGTAAAAATATTATTAAAATCATTACATTTCAAAACTTTTAAACATACAATATTCATATGTTTTATTTTCTTAAATGAAGTCAGTATTTATATATATATAAAAGTAATTTGATACAGTAGTAATATCAGCATGATCAATTAAATTATTGACAAAAAAATATATTCATTACAGAATTTCCGAAAAAACATTTGAAAAATGAAGATATAAAGTTAAAAAATGCTTGTCTACAATGATTTTAACAAACTGCAAAATTTATTTTTAACTAATGATATATTTTTCAATGTTTCTTTTACTATAAATTTATCCAGAATACTACAGACATTTTAAAACAATTTCTTCACTTTATCGTAGAATTCACATAATTATTGCCGGCTATTTGTTTTGTTTACTAGCATATTTTAACTTATTCAAACTATAAAATTACGTAATTTTTATATAGCAATAGTTTTTATTAAAAGGATAGGCTTTTTATATATATAAAATGACAGGACGACTTGCCGTCTTGTATTTCATTACCGTTTTATTCCCAGCCAAATATAGTAATATAGTATTTCATTACCGTTTTATACCGCGTTTCCATTTTCTTTCAGACGGGGAACAATTTCTTTCTGAACAAATCAAGAGCACAATTCCCTGAAGTATAAACCTAAGTACCGTGGCTACTTTTAGAGCAGTACATCCATCAAATAACGACCGAATTTTTTTACAACCGACCACAATCCACATATTGATTGTAGTATACCAAAACATGAAAAAAAAAAAAAACCTTGTCTTTTAACTGGATTCCTATTCTTCGCGTGGTCCACACTACAAATACTGTCTGCTGCTGCAGTAACTTTGTTCACCAAACCTCAACCCCGCCCACTTAAAAAAATAAAGAAATGAAAACGAAAAAAAAGCCAAAAAGCCAATTTTAAGTCCCAAGCCAAGCAATGAAATACCGCTTAACGAAATTAACGTGGTGTTCCGTAGTAGAAAAAAAAAAAAGGACTATGTTGGAGGTTACGGTGGAAGGAACCACGGGCATTCCGAATGCTTGTTAGATTTACCTTCTTGCCTTCCGAGACAATTTCTCGTTAATTTATGTTTTGTCGTCTTGTTTCAGCTTCACTTCTTGCACAGATTACGTTAACGAAGCGCTTAATGACTTCAAGGCTTTTTTTTTCCCCTGTTAAATTCATTTCAAATGAAGTTTTACTTCTCGTTTTGAATGAAAATTATGTTTTGTAATAAGAATTTATTATGAATTGATGCTGGCAATGCAATTCTTAGTTACAAACAATGCTAAATTAAATTTAACGGAAACATTTAATTAAATTTAACGGAAACATTAAACATTTACAAAAAAAAAAAATTAATTTGCTTTATTAAAAATGAAAAAAAAAATTAATGCCGTCTACTTTAAAGGTTTATGACTACAAAAATATGGAAAAATGATTTAAAAAATAGGAAATATTATTTTAGTTTGAGAAAAACTTGTTTTTTTGCTTAAATTCATGCTTTTAGTTAATGAATTTTTAAGAAGTGTTCTTTTCAATGCCATGGGAATAGCACTGATTTACACATGGTGGGTTATTCATGTTAAAATATTCCAAAAATTGGGAATCCGTGATCTGATGAGCTGTAAATGAAACGTTTTATTTTGACTCTCAAATGTTCATTGTCCTTCTTCAATAGCGTGACAGACCCCATGGGGGCCAAGGCGTTCTGCCAGATTTAGAAACAACTCGTATTGCGTTTTTTGCGTTGTCGGGTTGTCAGCCCTACGCCAAACAGTCAAATAGACCTGGACCTATATTTTAAGGTGGATTCAGAACCATAACAAACACCCATGACATCGCCGGGACTCGAATCCAAAACCTGTAACACCGAATGCTTGACAGTCGGCCATCTTACCCCTTTATCAAGACTAATGCAGACATTTTAAATAATTTCTGCGTTTTAACATAGAAATTCACATAATTATTGTTTGTTTAATTCACTAAACTATTTTTAACTTATTGAAACTGGAAAATCATATAATTGTTTCCATCGCAATAGACTTTTTATATATAAAATAACAGGACGACATTAAAAGTACAGCTTTTAAAACTTTCCGTCTTGTATTTGATTACTATTTTATTCCCAGTCATTTCCGATACCATTTTTCCATTTTCTTTCAGACGGATAACAATAAGTACCGTACCATAAACGTAAGTACCGTGGCTACTTTTAGACCAGTACATTTTGCTACATACATCAAATAACGACTGAAATGAAGGAATTTTAACAATTTTTAAGACCGACCACAATCCACATATTGATTATAGTACCAAAACATATGAAAAAAAAAAAATACCCCGTCTTTTAACTAGATTCCTATTCTTCGCGTGGTCCACACTCCAAATACTGCTTGCTGCTGCTGCTGAAGTAACTTCGTTGGACCAACCTCAACCCCCATCCCCTTAAAAAAATAAAAGAATAAGAAATGAAAACGAAAAAAAAAAAGAGACAAGAAGCCAATTTTAAGTCCCAAGCCAAGCAATGAAATTCCGCTTAACGAAATTAACGTGGTGTTCCGTAGTAGAAAAAAAAAGGACTGTGTTGGTGGTTTCGGTGGAAGGAACCACGGGCATTCCCGAATGCTTGTTAGATTTCTTTTCTTGCCTTCCGAGACAACTTATGGTTAATTTATGTTTGGTCGTCTTGTTTCGCCTCACTTCTTGCACAGGTTTTGTTACCGAAGTGCTTAATTACTTCAGGTTTTTTTTTCCTTCGTTATATTCATTTCAAATGAAGTTTTATTTTCGATTTGAATGAATGTCGTTTATAATGAGAATTTAATATAAATTGTTGCTGACAATGCAATTCTCGGTACTGATGATGCTGACTTAAATTTAACGGAAACATTTAATGCTAAGCACAAAAAAGTGCAAAAAAAATATTGAGTTGTTTTATTAAAAATGAAAACAATTAATGGCGTTGATTTTAAAGGTTTGTAACTGCAAAAATATGGAAAACTGACAGTTAAAAAATAGCAAATATGTTAATTAAAAAAAAAAATTTTTTTTTTTTTTGCTTAAAATCTTGATTTTAGTTAAGGAATTCTTAGAAAAGTATTTCTCTTATTGTTTGAGGAATAACATTTATTTCTACAGATGCTAGGATTTTCAAAAAATTGGAATTCGTTGTCTGAAGCTCATAGCGGTAAATGAAACGCTTTATTTTGACTGTCAAATGTTTATTCTACTTCTTCAATGGCGCGACAGGCCTATGGTGGGCCAAGGTTTTCAAGCAGATTGCGAAACATGAGATGTTGCTTTCCTTCCACGGGATAAGGTTTTCAGCCCTATGCCCAGCAGTCATATTTGACCTGAACCTATGGTTTAAGGAGGATTCCGAACCAATACAGACATCCAAGGCACCACAGGAACTACCGAGGTAGTCAGAGCGCCAGTCTGTCATCGTCTTCTTCATTGGCGCAACAGGCCTATGGTGAGCAGAGGCCATCTGCCTGCCGGAAGATTTTGATACAGGAGATATGTTCTTTTACAGGATAGGGTTGTCAGCCCTACGTCCAAATCTCTACTGTCATATTAGAACGGATCTACGGTTTCAAATGCATTTCAAACTGCTGCAAAACATCCATAGCACCACCAGAACTTGAACTCCATACCTATGTTATCGTAGAATTCACATAATTATTGCCTGTCATTTGTTCAGTTCACTAAACAATTGTAATTTATTCAAACTGTAAAATCATAGAATTGTTTCCATAGCAATAGTTTTTATTAAAAGAACAGGCTTTTTTATATATAAAATGACAGGACGATACAAAAGGTACATTATTCAAACTTTCCGTTTTGTTGTATTTCATTACCATTTTATTCCCAGCCATTTCTGATACAGCGTTTCCATTTTCCTTCAGACGGGGAACAATTTCTTCCTGAATAGATGAAGAACACAATTCCCGAAGTATTAACGTAAGTACTGTGGCTACTTTCAGAGCAGTACATTCGATCAAATAACGACCGAAATGAAAGAGTTTTAACAATTTTTACAACCGACTACAATCCACATATTGATTGTACTGAAACATATGAAAAAAAAAATACCTTGTCTTTTAACTGGATTCCTATTCTTCGCGTGGCCCACACTCCAAATACTGCTTGCTGCTGCTGTAACTTCGTTCGACCAACCTCAACCCCACCCTCTTAAAAAATAAATAAAATAAATAAGAAATAAAAGCGAAAAAAAAAAAAAAAAGCCAATTTTAAGTCCCAAGCCAAGCAATGAAATTCCGCTTAACGAAATTAACGTGGTGTTCCGTAGTAAAAAAAAGGACTATGTTGGTGGTTACGGTGGAAAGAACCATACGGATCCGTAGTACTGTAAAATACTGTAGAATATGGATGATAAAGAAATACTTGCTGATAAATCATTTTTATTCTATTTAGAGGATAATTATAAAAATTTTATATAAAAATATCATTACATTTATTACATTACAAAAATAGAAAAAAACAGATTTATAAATACTTTATTTTCTTAAATGAAGATAGTATAAATATACTTGAAGCAAAAAAAAGGAATTTGATACAGATATATTACCAACATGATTAATTAAATTATTGACAAAAAATATATTTATTACAAGATTTTCGAAAAAACATTTAAAATATTAAGATGATTTATACATTTTAAATTAAACAAGATATAAAGTTAAAAAAAAGCTAAAAAGCTGTCTTTCTAGAACGTTATTTACCAACTATATAATTATCAAGATTAATGTCGTTTTAAAACCAATTTCCTCACTTTATCGTAAAATTCTCATAATTATTTCCTTTCAGATTTATTTACTAGTCTATTTTAACTAATTCCAACTATAAAATTACGTAATTGTTTACATAGTAATATTTTTTTTTATTGGAATAGGCTTTTTATTTATAAAATACGACATTAAATGGTACATCTTTTAGAACTTTCCGTCTTATAGTATTTCATTACCATTTTATTCCCAGTCATTCCTCATACCGCGTTTCCATTTTCTTTCAGACAGGGAACAATTTCTTCCTGAATAAATCAAGAACACAATTCCCTGGAGTATAAACCTAAGTACCGTGTCTACCTTTTTAGAGCAGTACATCTGAAATGAAAGAGTTTTAACGATTTTGAGGACCGACCACAATCCACATATTGATTGTAGTGCCAAAACATATGGAAAAAAAAAATACCTTGTCTTTTAACTGGATTCCTATTCTTCGCGTGGTCCACACTCCAAATACTGCTTGCTGCTGCTGCAGTAACTTGGTTCAACCAACCTCAATCCCCACCTCCTTAAGAAAAATAAATGAAAAATAAGAAATGAAGAAGAAAAAGAAAGACAAGAAGCCAATTTTAAGTCCCAAGCCAAGCAATGAAATTCCGCTTAACGAAATTAACGTGGTGTTCCGTAGTAGAAAAAAAAAAAGGACTGTGTTGGTGGTTTCGGTGGAAGGAACCACGGGCATTCCCGAATGTTTGTTAGATTTCTTTTCTTGCCTTCCAAGACAACTTGTTATGGTTAATTTATGTTTTGTCGTCTTGTTTCGCCTCACTTCTTGCACAGGTTTTACGTTAACGAAGTGTTAATGACTTCAGGTTTTTTTTTTTCTGTTAAATTCATTTCAAATGAAGTTTTATTTTCGATTTGAATGAAGATTATGTTTGTAATTAGAATTTAATATGAATTCATGCTGACAATGCAATTCTCGGTACACAAAATGCTGACTTAAATTTAACGGAATTATTTAAAGCTAAGTACAATAAAAAGTACAAAAAAATTAAGTTGTTTCATTAAAAATGAAAAAAAATAATGTCGTTCATTTTAAAGGTTTGTAACTGCAAAAATATGGAAAACTGACAGTTAAAAAATTGCAACTATTTACTTTAAAGAGAAAAACTTGTTTTGTTTTTTTTGCTTAAAATTTTTTTTTTACTATGATGTTTGCAAAATCTTGATTTTAGTTAATGAATTCTTAGGAAAGTATCTCTTGTTGTTTGGGGAATAACATTTATTTCTTCACATGCTAGGATTTTCAAAGCTTGGAATTCGTTGCATCATGCCATAGCTTTAAATGAAAAGCTTTATTTTGACTGTCAAATGTTTATTCACTTTTCAAAGCGATTTCTTCCTTTGTCATAGGTTTTAAATAATTATTGTCTGTCTGATATGTTTTTCCTTCCACGGGATAAGGTTGTTGCCCAGCAGTCATATTTGACCTGAACCTATGGTTTAAGGAGGATTCCGAACCAATACAGACATCCAAGGCACCACAGGAACTACCGAGGTAATCAAGCGCCAGTCTGTCATCGTCTTCTTCATTGGCGCAAAGGCCTATGGTGAAAGGCCATGCCTGCCGGAAGATTTTCAAAGTAGGAGATATGTTCTTTTACAGGGTAGGGTAGTCAGCCCTACGCCCAAATATCTATTTGTCATATTAGAACGGATCTACGGTTTCAAAATATTTCAAACTGCTGCAAAACATCCATAGCACCCCCAGAACTTGAACTCCATACCTATGTTATCGTAGAATTCACATAATTATTGCCTGTCATTTGTTCAGTTCACTAAACAATTTGTTCAAACTGTAAAATCATATAATTGTTTCCATAGCATTAGTTTTTATTAAAAGAATAGGCTTTTTATATATAAAATGACAGGACGATACAAAAGGTACATTTTTTCAAACTTTCCGTTTTGTTGTATTTCATTATCATTTTATACCCAGCCATTTCTGATACAGCGTTTCCCTTTTCCTTCAGACGGGGAACAATTTCTTCCTGAATAGATGAAGAACACAATTCCCCGAAGTATAAACGTAAGTACTGTGGCTACTTTCAGAGCTGTACATTCGATCAAATAACAACCGAAATGAAAGTTTTAACAATTTTTACGACCGACCACAGTCCACATATTGATTGTAGTACCAAAACATATGAAAAAAAAAAAAAAAATACCTTGTCTTTTAACTAGATTCCTATTTTTCGCGTGGCCCACACTCCAAATACTGCTAGCTGCTGCTGTAACTTCGTTCGACCAACCTCAACCTCCACCCTCTTAAAAAATAAATAAAATTAATAAGAAATAAAAGCGAAAAAAAAAGCCAATTTTAAGTTCCCAAGCCAAGCAATGAAATTCCGCTTAACGAAATTAACGTGGTGTTCCGTAGAAAAAAAAAAAGGACTATGTTGGCGGTTACGGTGGAAAGAACCATACGGATCCGTAGTACTGTAAAATACTGTAGAATACGGATGATAAAGAAATACTTGCTGATAAATCATTTTTATTCTATTTAGAGGATAATTATATAAATTTCATATAAAAATAGCGTATTTTTTTTATTTTTGTAAATTTATTACATTACAAAAAAATAAAAATATTTATAAATACTTTTTTTTCTTAAATGAAGACAGTATAAATATACTTGAAGAAAAAAAGGAATTTGATACAGATATATTACACATGATTAATTAAATTATTGAAAAAAATATATTTATTACAGGATTTTCTAAAAAAAAACATTTAAAATAATAAGATGATTTATACATTTTAAATTAAACAAGATATAAAGTTCCTGTCTTTCTAGAATGTTATTTACCAACTATATAATTTATTTTTCAATAATGAAATATTTTTCAATGTTCCTTTTACTATACATTTATCAAGATTAATGTTGTTTTAAAACCAATTTCCTCACTTTATCGTAAAATTATCATAATTATTTCCTTTCAGATTTATTTACTAGTCTATTTTAACTAATTCCAACTATAAAATTACGTAATTGTTTACATAGCAATATTTTTTTATTGGAATAGGCTTTTTATTTATAAAATACGACATTAAGTGGTACATCTTTTAGAACTTTCCGTCTTGTAGTATTTCATTACCATTTTATTCACAGTCAATCCTCATGCCGCGTTTCCTTTTCTTTCAGACGGGGAACAGTTTCTTCCTGAATAAATCAGGAACATAATTCCCTGGAGTATAAAACTAAGTGCTATGGCTACTTTTAGAGCAGCACAACCATCAAATAACGATCAAAATGAAAGTGTTTTAACGATTTTTATGACCGACCACAATCCACATATTGATTGTAGTACCAAAACATATGAAAAAAAAAAAATATCTTGTCTTTTAACTGGATATCTATTCTTCGCGTGGTCCACACGCCAAATACTGCTGCTGCTTGCTGCAGCAGTAACTTCGTTTGACCAACCCCAACCCGAACCTCCTTAAAAAAAAAAAATAAATAAGAAATGAAAGCGAAAAATATATAAGAAGCCAATTTTAAGTCCCAAGCCAAGCAATGAAATTCCGCTTAACGAAATTAACGTGGTGTCCCGTAGTAGAAAAAAAAAAAGACTGTGTTGGTGGTTACGGGGGAAAGAACCACGGGCATTCCCGAATGCTTGTTAGATTTCCCTTCTTGCCTTCCGAGACAACTTCTCGTTAATTTATGTTTTGTCGTCTTGTTTCGCCTCACTTCTTGCACAGATTACGTTAACGAAGCGATTAATGACTTCAGGTTTTTTTTTTCTCGTTAAATTCGTTTCAAATGAAGTTTTACTTTCGTTTTGAATGAAGATTAGGTTTTTTAATAAGAATTTAATATGAATTGATGCTGACAATGTAATTCTCAGTACACATAATGCTGAATTAAATTTAACGGAAACATTTAATGCTGAGTACAAAAAAAAAAAGTACAAAAAAATTAAGTTTTTTTATTAAAAATAAAAAAAAAAAAATTAATACCGTTCTTTTTAATGGTGATAATGCAAAAATATGGAAAAATTCTGTGATTAAAAAATATTAAATATTACTTTAGTTAGAGGAAAAGTTGTTTTTTGCTTAAAATCATGTTTTTAGTTAATAAATTCGTAGGGAAGTAATCTTCTCAATGTCATGATAATAACATTTATTTACACATGGTGGGTTATTCATGTTCAAATGTTGAAACAATTGTGAATTCGGGGTCTGATGTTCATAGTTGTAAATGAAATATTTTATTTTGACTGTCAAATGTTCATTCTTCTTCTTCAATAGCGTGGCAGTCCCATGGCGTGTCAAGGCTTTCTGCCAGATTTAGAAACATGTCATATTGCTTTTATTTTGCGGGCTCGGGTTGTCAGCCCTACACCCAACAATCATATTAAACTTGGACCTATAGTTTAAGGTGGATTCCGGACCATTACAAACATCCAAGGCATCACCGGGATTCGAACCTGAGACCTGCGAAACCGAGCGCTAGACACTCGGCCATCTGATACCTTTGTTAAGATCAATACAGACCTTTTAAAACGATTTTTGCGGTTTAAAAGAATTCATATAATTATTGTTTGTCATTTGTTTAATTCAGTAACCTATTTTAACTTATTAAACTATAAAATTATGTAATTGTTTATATAGTAATAGTTTTTATTAAAACAATAGGCCCATATATATATATATATATATATATATATATATATATATATTATATATATATATATATATATAATAGGACAACATTAAAAGTACATCTTTTCAAACTTCCCGTCTTGTAGTATTCCATTACCATTTTATTCCCAGTCAAGTTTACATTTTCTTTCAAACGGAAACAATTTCTTCCTGAATAAATCAAGAACATAATTCCCTGAAGTATAAACATAAGTACCGTGGCTACTTTTAGAGCAGTACATGCCATCAAATAACGACCGAAATGAAAGAGTTTTAACGATTTTTATGACCGACCACAATCCACATATTGATTGTAGTAACAAAACATAAAAAAAAATACCTTGTCTTTTAACTGGATTCCTATTCTTCGCGTGGTCTACACTCCAAATACTGCTGCAGCAGTAACTTGGTTCGACCAACCCCAACCCCTTAAAAAAATAAAAAAATAAGAAATGAAAACGAAAAAAAAAATACAAGAAGCCGATTTTAAGTCCGAAGCCAAGCAATGAAATTCCGCTTAACGAAATTAACATGGTGTTCCGTAGTAGAAAAAAAAAGGACTGTGTTGGTGGTTACGGTGGAAGGAACCACGGGCATTCCCGAATGCTTGTTATATTTCTCTGTTTGCCATCCGAGACAACTTCTCGTTAATTCATGTTTTGTCGTCTTGTTTCGCTTCACTTCTTGCACAGATTACGTTAACAAAGCGCTTAATAACTTAAGGGGTTTTTTTCCTTTAAATTCATTTCAAATGAAGTTTTACTTTCGTTTTGAATGAAGATTATGTTTTGTAATGAGAATTTAATATGAATTGATGCTGACAAGGCAATTCTCAGTAAACACAAAATGCTGAATTAAATTTAAAGGAAATATTTAATGCTAAGTACAAAAAAAAAATTAAGTTGTTTTATTAAAAATAAAAATAATTAATGCCGTTTACTTTAAAGGTTTATAACTACAAAAGTATAGAAAAATGATAAGGTTAAAAAATAGTAAATATTCTTTTAGTTAAAGAAAACTTGGTTTTTTTTGCTTGAAATCATGCTTTTAGTTAATGAAATCATGGGAAGTATTCTTCTCAAAGTCATGAGAATAACATTGATTTTCACATGTTATAAAATGTTTACTAATATTAAAATGTTCAAAAATGGTAAATTGGTGGTCTGAAGCGCATAGCTGTAAATGAAACGTTTTATTTTGACTGTCAAATGTTTATTCTTCTTCTTCAATAGCGTGACAGTTACATGATGGCCCAAGACTTCCTGCCAGATTTAAAAACAAGTCATATTGCTTTTTTTCGCGGGGTCGGGTTGTCAGTCCTACGTCCAGCAGCCATACTAGACTTGCATAGGTTGTTTAA
Source organism: Caerostris extrusa (assembly GCA_021605095.1). NCBI lineage: Eukaryota > Metazoa > Arthropoda > Arachnida > Araneae > Araneidae > Caerostris > Caerostris extrusa. The sequence continues at coordinate 80,282 of BPLR01006618.1, forward strand.
GTTGGATTCCGAACCATCACAAACATCCATGCGATCGAATCCGAAAACTGTGACACCGAAAGCAAGACATTCGACCATCTGACCCCTTTATCAAGACTAATACAGACATTTTAAGAAAATTTCTTCGCTTTATCGTATCATTTACATAATTATTTCCTGCCAATTGTTTAATTTACAAGCCTAACTTATTCAAACTATAAAATTACCTAATTGTTTACATAGCAATAGTTTTTATTCAAAGAATAGGCTAATTATCTATAAAATAACAAGACGACATTAAAAGTGCATCTTTTCAAACTTTCCGTCTTGTATTTCATTACCATTTTATTGGCAGTCATTTCTGATACCGCGTTTCCATTTTCTTCCAAATGGGAACAATTTCTTCCTGAATAAATCAAGAAACACAATTCCCCGAAGTATAAACGTAAATACAGTGACTACTATTAGAGCAGTACATCCATCAAATAACAATCAAAATGAAAGTGTTTTAACGATTTTTATGACCGACCACAATCCACATATGGATTGTAATACCAAAACATATGAAAAACAATACCTTGTCTTTTAACTGGATTCCTATTCTTCGCGTGTTCCACACGCCAATTACTGCTGCTGCTACAGCAGTAACTTCGTTCGACCAACCCCAACCCGAACCTCCTTAAAAAATAAAATAAATAAGAAATGAAAGCGGAAAAATATATAAGAAGCCAATTTTAAGTCCCAAGCCAATTTTAAGTCCCAAGCCAAGCAAAGAAATTCCGCTTAACAAAATTAACGTGGTGTTCCGTAGTAGGAAAAAAGACTGTGTTGGTGGTTACGGGGGAAAGAACCACGGGCATTCCCGAATGCTTCTTAGATTTCCCTTCTTGCTTTCCGAGACAACTTCTCGTTAATTTATGTTTTGTCGTCTTGTTTCGCCTCACTTCTTGCACAGATTACGTTAACGAAGCGATTACGTTAACGACTTCAGGTTTTTTTTTTTCTCGCTAAATTCGTTTCAAATGAAGTTTTACTTCTCGTTTTGAATGAAGATTATGTTTTGTAATGAGAATTTATTATGAATTGATGCTGGCAATGCAATTCTCAGTACACATGATGCTGAATTAAATTTAACGGAAACATTTAATGCGAAGTACATTAAAAAGTAGAAAAAAAGTTAAATTGTTTTATGAAAAATTTTAAAAAAAAATTAATGCCGTTCACTTTAATGAGTCATAATTGCAAAAATTTAGAAAAATGCTATAGTTAAAAAATAGCAAATATTACTTTAGTTAGAGAAAAACTTGTTTTTTTTTTTTCCTTAAAATCATGATTTTTCCTTAAAATCATGCTTGAGAAGAATTCCTGTCATTGCTTTGGGAATAACATTGATTTATACATGCTGTGTTATTCATGTTAAAATGTTAAAAAATTTTGTAGTCTGATGCGTATAGCTGTAAATGAAACGTTTTATTTTTGACTAACAAATGTTCATTCTTCTATTTCAATGGCGCGACAGCCCTATGCAGCCAGCCCAGTGCCAGGCCATCTGCCTCTAGGCAGATTTTGATACAGGTGGTGTGACTTTGTTTTCATGGAATAGGGTTGTCAGACCTATGCCCAACAGTCATATTGGACCTGGACCTATGATTTAAAATTGATTCGAACCACTACAGACATCCATAGCACTGCAGGAACTCCGGACCCTGTAGTACCGAGGGCCAGAACGCCAGTCACTCTGCCATCTTCTAATTCATTGGCACAATTGTTGTCCTGGATCCCTCAATCAAGCCCCATTGTGGGGCCAGGCCATCTGGATGCAGGCAGATTTTGATAAGGAGGGGTTTTCTTTTACAAGGGTAGGGCTTTCAGTCCTACGTCCAACTCTATACTATCATATCAGACCGGGAACGCTCTACGGTTTAAAAGGGATTCCAAACTGTTACAAACATCCATAGCACTACCGTTACTCGACCGCCATATCTGTGGTACCTTGCGCTAGAGCGTTATTCATTCGGCTACATATTATTAACTACGTATTCAATGATTGATAAATATAAAGAATCATGACATATATACATACATACCTATTGCATATGTAATCAGCTTTCATGAATGTAAAAAACAATCAATTGCCGTAAAATACAGAATAATTTTCTCTGTAAAAAAACTGTGTAGGTAGCATGATAGAAAGGATCGTAGACATTTACCAATGGTAGATTATATCTCCTCGTTATTCGAGACAGTGTCTCGTTCATTTTTGTTTGGCTATCCTACTTTGCTTGATTACTTGCACAGATTACTCTGATGAAGATTTAATGACTTAACTTCTTTAACTAAGGACAGGTGAATTTTTACTTTAATTTTCAATAATAATTATGGCTTTAATGGGAATTTAATATGAAGATTATGACTTTAATGTGAATGCAGTATGGAAATTAGGTAGTAAGGAAAAGTTGAAAAGTTCAGTGAAATAAGAAGTCGACAGTTGTCTAAAAATACTAAAATGCTAGTTTGAATGAACTGCATCTAAAAAAATTTACTTTGTAACTGTTATATTTTTACTTTAATTTTCAATAAAGATTATGACTGTAATGTAAATTTTATATGAAGATTATGACTTTAATGAATGCAATATGAAAATTAGGGTAGTAGGGAAAAGTTGAAAAGTTCAGTAAATAAAAGAAGTCGGCAGTTGTCTAACAAATACTAAAAATGCTAGTTTGAATGAACCTGGATATAAAAAAAATTTACTTTGTAACTTTCATACACTTGTTAGAGAACTTTGTAAAAAACGTGACCATTCAAGAAGTAATAAATCCGGTTTAGTATTTCAGCAGTAACTAGGTCCCATGAATTATAGCTACAATAAATAAAAGAGCACTGACAAAAGAGCAGTTACTTAAGTTTTTCATTGACAATTTTCTTTTCCGTTTCCGGAGAATTTCAAATTCTGGATAGAAATTGGCGTATTATGCTGGACAAGTGGGTGGATATCATGTGATGTCCGGAAGTGCGTGTGATCCTGCTTTCTGAAATCCGGGGTCTTTTTCGCCGGACCCAGAAGATATGAACGTCTTTTGCACGAGATTCGGTCCTGCATTTATTCGGTCAATAATTGCTTCCGTCCCTATGAATGGAAATAACAATGTCTTATTTTATGATTCAGTTCTTTCTGTTGGACCCCTATTTCACCGACTCAAGTTTTCTTTTATGCCTTTCTGTTTCTTTGGAGTATTTTTTGACAAAATGAAAAATTCTGCAGAGATTTCAAGAGAATAAGGCATAGAAAAAACTTAAATCATGTATATAGACTTGCTTGCTATTGTAAATTGAGTAACAGGCTATTGGACAGTTAATGATGTTAAGTTCATTTTCTATGTACGTTAAATATTGTTTCGCATACAGAATATTTTCTAGATTATCGAGTACGTTTTTACGATAAACTTTTCGTCCAATAAAATATTTGAAAAAAGTAATATAAAAAAAAATTTATTTGAGTCAATTACTACCTTTTTTCAGTATATTGCAGAAAAAGTCCTTTTTTATAAATAATTTTCATTCATTTTTCAAGTTTATCTTGCGCCATTTATTATAGATATATGCAACTTAAATCTAAAAAAAAAAAAAAAAACCTAAAATTAATTAATTAAATTTAATTACTGAATTAATATTTGAAAAAAACTCTATGCTTACTATCAAGTCCACTGGCTACAAGTTCAAAAAATGTATTTGAATTTGAAATGGATGAATAAAAAGTATTTATTAACGATTGAAAAATTGAACAAGATATATATAGGGAGAGTGTGAGCTAATAGAAAGAATTTCACAAAAATGTTTTTCTTGGATTTATTTGTTTTGGATAGCATCTGCAGAAATTTAAATTGAAATATTTTTACGACTATAGTCAATTTAGAATAATCATGAAAGAAATGACATGTTATAATTTGTTGATTTAAGTAATTGGAAGAGACTGACACATAACTCACTTAATATTATTCTATTTGAAATTGAATTAAGATTACAGTTATTTAAATGAATTCGATATTTTTATAATTAGTCTGAATTGATGGTTATTCTGAATTTGAATGAATTCATTATTACTCTTATTTGAGTCAGAGTTCATATTATTCTTATTTGAATGAATGCAGTATTATTATTATTTGAATGAATGTAGTATTATTCCTATTGAATGAATTCGATATTTTTCAAATTTGAAGGAATTCAATAATATTCTTATTTGAAATGTGAATCTAATATTGATTCAATTTGAAGTTAATCTGATATTTTATTCTTATTTGAATGAATTCAATATTATTCTAATATGAATTAATTCAATATTATTCTTTTGAATGAATTTGATATTTTTCTAATTTGAATTAATTCAATATTATTCCAATTAAAGGAATTCAGTAGTATTCCAATTTGAATGAAATCAGTAGTATTCTTATTTGAATGGAATTCCGATATTATTCTTATTTGGATGAATTCGATCTATATTCTCATTTGAATGAATTCGATACATTCTTATTTTGAATTAATTCAATATTATTCTTTTGTTGAATGAATTTGATATTTTTTATAATTCTTGAATGAATGAATTAAGATTTGTTCTAATTTAAAATGAATTCAATAGTATTCTAATTTGAAGATAGGAAGATTCAATATTCTTTGAATGAATTCAATAGTATTTAATTTTGAAGGAATTCGATATTATTCTTATTTGAATGAATTCGATATTTTTCTTATTTGAATGAATTCGATATTTTTCTAATTTGAATGAATTCGATATTTTCTTAATTTGAATGAATTCAATATTATTCTTATTTGAATGAATTCGAATATTATTGATTAATTGATATTCTTATTTGAATTAATTCGATATTCTTATTTGGATTAATTCGATATTCTTATTTGAATTAATTCGATATTCTTGTTTGGATGAATTGAATTCAGATGAATTTTTCTTATTTGAATGAATTCGATATTATTATTCTTATTTGAATGAATTGAATATTATTTGAATGAATTCGATATTATTCTTATTTGAATGAATTGAATTCAGTATTATTCTTATTTGAATAAATGCAGTATTATTCTTATTTGAAAAAATTTGATATTTTTATATTTTAATGAATTCGATATTATTTCTAATTTGAAAGGATTAATTATAAATCTAATTTGAGTATTCGATATTATTCTAATTTGAATAATTCTTATTCACTTAGGGATATCTATTTGGGTGGTGGATTCCCTCTGCTCTGGCCTGGGGTATCTAACCATGCCTTCATTGATCATTGGGCTCCATTTTTGAAGTGAGGGACTATTCTGGGGGAATTTCAATAAAGCATTTCCACTACTACTGATGAGCAATGAGCAGAATTACAATGAGTCAGGGCCTGTCTCTGAGTCCATGGGGTCCTTGCAATCGTTATGACTCGATCGCACATCGAATTGTTGATCATGATGTTCGTAACTCCAGCAGTGATTGTTTGGTCCACTGGATTTAAAATATCCCTAATCATTTGCATTTAATCATTTGCATGATGAATTGAAAGGTTACATGATATTGCATATTTTCAATCGTTACAAGGTTATTCCGGCCATTTTCAACTAAATACGAAAAATACTTAACAATATCGCACAATTTTTCAATTCCTACATATGTAAGATAAGTATTATATTCCGCAAGGAAAACCTCAAGTTCAAATCTGAAGATGACAAAATCTATTAGGCAGCACATGGTAGTATATCCAGTTTAAATAATATTACTGAGAAAAAGGGAATTCAACTTCTTGCATTTTTTTCAAAGAAATCCTCCAAAATTTGAACTAAAACATAATAATGGATAATTCAAAATAACAACTTGAAATAACAGCAATTTTTTCGATAGATACATCCAAAAAAAATTAATTCAATTTGGTTATAGAGAAGAAAAAAACCTTTGAAATTATCCACACTTTAAAATATTAAAAATGTTCATAAAGGAAGAAAAATTAAATTTATAATGAATATAAATAATATTGCGAATAAAATGATAAGCATTTAAGTTTAAATATCTTGAAAATGATTCAATATTTATAAAAAATTAAAGGGAGTAAATATAGCATATATAATTTTGTTTTTTGCGCAACTGCAAATTTTTTTTTTATCAATATTATCTCAGATTCCCTTTATTTAGCATGAAATACTACCCAGAATTTATTGCATTGATTCTCATATTTTTTATTTCTCTACTTCTTAAAAACAAGCTTGTCTGAATTTATGGTCATCTAACTTTCGAACGATGTTTGCTCTTCCGCAATATCCTTTCAAAAAGTTTTACATTTAACTCGGTTCCATCACACCCACAGAAAAAAAAAAAATGTTTTTTTAATTCCTTTTTTTTTTTTTTTTCATCCTTATCCATCGACACCTTTAAAGGAAAACTTTATAATAAAAAAATGAAAAAAAAAAAACATTTTTAAAATAAAAAATATTTTACAGATTTAAGGTTTGGGATAAAAAAAAATTATGTGAATTTTCCTCACGAGTTTTGCTTTCAAACTCTTTTGGATTGGACAGGAGATAGACAGTTTTGACCTTTGATTTAAATTTGAATTTCCAATCTTTAACCCTTAAATCATTACACACAGCTGATCGGACAGTGTTTTCAAAGTCAAACCTCAACCTATTATGATTCAAAGAAGAAACACTTTCAAACTCATTTTTGCTCTCTACTATCTTTTTTTTTTAATTTCAATGAGATCTTGTGTTTCTAATTTTATTTTTTATTCCTTTGTGGTTTAAAAATTATTATCTCATCACAGTTTTTCTTAAAGAAATTGGATTCATTAAGTATCCCAAAAATCTTATTACTTAGTCTCTAATTCTAATCTTTTGTAAGTGGAATACAAATGTTCCAGCAATTTTTAATTGAATCAGTCGGGTTTTAAAGCTATTATCGCTAGCACTTTGGATTACACAATTAGTAGAATAATTAATAATAATTTAGTATTAACTTTTTATAATTAGATTTTTTTCTTTTAAATTTTTTGTTGCAACTCTTACAGACCGTTTTTTTTTTTTAAATTTTCGACTATCAAAATATTTTTATGAATATTTAATACAAATGCAAATTTCGAAATATTAATACAAAGTTTTTTCAAGAAATTTATTAATTAAATTTAAATTAGTGATATTTTTAGATTTCAGTTGCATTTAATTTTTTAATGTGCCACTAATAAGAAGAAAATTCACAACATTTTGCAGATTAGGACTTTCTACAATATTGAAAAACATTTAGATGATTTTAAAATTTTTTTTGACGTACGTAGCCAATCTGACGATGGAAAAAGTTTAGTCTGCTATCAAAAAAATAATTTATGAATATTGAACACATTATGCCAAACAAAGATGAAATACAAATTCTTTTTTCAAGGGAAATTGCTGATAAATTACAATTGAAGCCATAATAATGGATAATTCAAAAATTACTGGAATAATAACACATTTTTTGATAAATATCTCATGAAAAAAAATTCTCAATTTGGTTTTTAGGAAAAAAATAACTTTATAGTATTAAAATGTTTTTAAAAGCGAAAAAGAATTCATTTATTCAACGAATATAAAGGAAATATTTCCGTATAAAATGATAAATATTTATGTTTAAGTATCTTCGAAAAGGATTCAAAAATTTATAAAAATTAAGTTAAGAAAAATTAAAAAGTGTAATCTGACATATACAATTTTTTTTTTTTTTTCAGCTCAAACCATATTTACTTTTTATCAATATTATCTACAATTCTTTATTTAGCATGAAATACTACCCAGAATTTATTGATTGGGTTTTCTATTGGAGTATTTTAATTATTCCTCTCTACTTCTAAAAAACAAGCTTGTCTGAATTTATGGTTGAGTGCTTTCGAACTGATGTTTTGCTCTACCGCAATATCCTTCCAAAAAGTTTTACATTTAAACTTCGGTTCCATCATTTACACAGAAAAAGAATGGTTTTGATTCCTTTTTTTTTTTTCATCCTTATCCATGACACCTTTTAGGAAAAACTTTAAAAAAAAAAGAAAGAAAACACTTTAAAATAAATAGAAAAACTACAGAGTTAAGGATTTTGGAATTAAAAAAATTCTGTGAATTTTTTCTCAGCAGTTTTTGCTTCAAACCTTTTGATTGGGATAGGAGGATAGTTTTCAGGACCTTTTGATTTCAGTTAATTTCCAATCTTTAACCCTTTAATCATTACACAGCTGATCCAGGACCCAGGGTTCCCAAAATTGACACCTTAACCTATTACATTTGGTGTTCAAGAAAAGAAATACTTTTCAAACTGATTTTTTTTACAATCTACTCGTCTTTCTTTCATTTTTTTTTTTGTTTTAATGAGATGCTTGTTTCTCTAATTTTATTTTTTATTCCTTTGTGGTTTACAATTATTGTCTCATCACAGTTTTTAAAAGAGATCCGAATTTCTTTTAAGTATCACAAAAATCTTAATTGCATTGGTCTGTAATTTAATCTTATTAAGTGGAATGCAAATGTTCCAACAATTCTTTTAATTGAATCAGTTGGGTTTAATGCTATTATCGCTTGTTCTTTGATTACACAATTAGTAGAATAATGGAATAGTTAGTAATTTGGTATTAACATTTTGAAATATTAGTTTTTTTTCTTACTTTTATTTGTTGCAAAAATAGTAATCGTCCATTTTTTTTTTTTTTATTAATTTCTTCGACTATCAAATAATTAATGAATACTTAACACATTCCCATAAATTTCAATATTTGAATTTGAAATTTCATTTAATTTTAGATATTTTTAAATTCTTATATAATTTTATGTACAATTAGCATTAATAATAACATTTGAATATTGTGTTGGTATGTGACACATAAATGTTGCGTCGGTTTGGCACATG